>JBBPOL010000174.1:0-18156 GCA_038091435.1 Leccinum variabile | reverse complement strand
CACTCGTACCCACATCCACATACCGTTCCATTTGGAACACCTGCTTTTGCATCAGTCAACAGTCACCTCGGCAAGGAACTCAGCCGCAGAGACGACAGGCCATTCACCTGACCTCAATGCCGACGTCTTTTCAGACTTCATCACTTTTGCTATGGCTGCAAACACCACCATCCCCAATATCAAACTCTGCTTTGCCCAGTATCATCAAAAAGCATTAGTAAAACATTTTGGGCTGTTGTGGAAATCAGAGAGGCAGAAAGAATTTCAATCCTCTTTGCAGATGGTGTCCCTGCACCAACTTCTAGATGGTTATTCTCTCAAGGAATATTGGTGATGTGAAAGCTCTGCTGCAAAGGATCAGTGGAACTACCAATTGGTGTTTGGAAAACAGGCTGATGAAATAAAGGCTTGGATTCCATTCCACACTGTTGATTTTAGCTGCTTGCAGCGCATCATCTCCTCTGGGGAAAGTGCACAAATTATTGATGCAAAATCTGGAGAAACAGTTATGGTTATCCTCAAAAAGCTCTGGAACCACCCTAATGTGCTTGCATGAGTTGATAGGCAGGTTTATGAGATTATACAGCATAAAAAGAGCCTCTGGGTAAGTAAAAATTATTCATTAGATGAAAACTCATTTATTTGACACTTTTAACAAGCTTGAAGATCTTGGAAAAATAGTCTTGTTTGGAGGGCCATTGATTTCACTGCCACAGTAGTCTGCACTTTGCTTTGGAATCTTGTCCTTACCGGGCTTCTGGATGAAATTCTTGATGATTTCAGCAACTTTTTCAGTGAAAATGGCATAGTGCACCTGGGAGGTGACAAAGCTGCAGCTAACATCAATGATATTCAAAATGGTGATTACAGCATCGGTCTAGAATTAGATTCAAGCAAATCAATATCTTTCAAAAGTGTCTCATTTGCCTCTTCCATGGCTGTATTTGATCTCAATTATAGCAGGTAAGCAAGCCGTTTTCCAGCAATGATTTAATTTTTACAATATGCAGGGCTGGCCATACTAAAATCCAACCCCACAAATATGCCATTTTATGGACTACGGGCAGAATTGGACCAGCTGAAAAAGAAGGAGCATTTTTCAATGCAGCATATGGCATAGTGATCCAGCCTGCAGCAGACACACTTATCGCTTGGAATCCTCAGTATGTCCATGGCACTAGTTTGCAAGACAGATCACTCAATGGAGCTGATCCATCATTCAGGCAGAGTGGCATGGCATGAAAAAGTATTGGGAAGATTTGGTAACAGTTGCTGCTGCTGAGGCAGAGCTAGAAGGTGCAGCAAATGTGATTTTTGCATAAACTGAGCTATTTTCTATATAGCGGGATTGCTGTTTAATGTGTGATGGTAGGATTAACTTATCAATCATTTTTTGTTTGTACAAGTAGCAGTCGTGTGTACAAATGGCATTGAAACAACAAGTTTAAACAAATGTCACCAGGTGCTGCTACAATTAAATAAAGTGCTAATCAGAACAACAAATAAATGTCCAGGTCACCAGGCCCGGAGGGCTGTGGTATGACACCAAAAAGAATAATCACTTTTCTTTTTGGGAATAATTTTTCGCTGCTTTCAATTTCTGAACAAGGGCATCCCCCTGTGTGGCAATTGCCATTGGCCAATATCGACCAATCAAAAGGCTTGTATCACTGGGATTTTGCCACCATTTTGATCATATCTCATTCAGAATGAAACATCAATGGAAAATGTGGCTGTGTGAATCCAAAAGACAAACTTGCCCCTATTTTTGCAAAACTATTTGATCAATCTGATTTAATTCTTTCATGAAATAATAATGCCAGGTATACATCAAAATTTAGTTGGCTGAGTTGGCTAGTGATTGTAGCCACAGTATATTAGATTGCCATAAGGTCTTGTCAATGTTGCTCTGGTAATAGCTATCCCATTGTTCAAACAACACAATATGTGGTGGAAAGACTTCCTAGCCATCTGCAGTTCAAGGTGATCCAATCAATGCTACTGGTCCACAGCATTTGCCTCCTCCAGTTGATGTTGACAGATCTCATTTCCAATGTTCAGTCAGCACTGCCGCCTGATGCATTCACGAAGTCTGCTCTTGCTGTCACTACAAATATCAAGCAAGTAGTAACTCACCCACTTGCAGACCTTTACAGTCCCCTCCCATCAGCATTCATCGACACCGACCAGCTGATGCTTTTCAACTGGCGAAGCCAAAAATTGATTCAGAGCCTCATGTTGAGAAAAAATCTCCTACTGTCGAACCAGGCCCTTGGCAAGTTACACATGGAGAAAATTTTGCTCCGCCACTGATCAGTATTGGCCTGTATTCAGACGCTGTCTTGAACAACTTTAGATGGGATGATTCCTCTCTTCTCCAGCCTCACAATTTACTCAGCACATATGCAGCAGTCATTGAGAAATTGCTTTGGCTGGTGAGTAGAACCTCCAACCCAACCAATCCACTGCTCTCGCCACAGGCTTGTTGAAGGACATACACAGTGACTATACTATAAAAGTGATCAAGGTTAGTTGGCATTGCTGATGTTTGGAGTGTCTGACCCTATTTCATAGCCACATGCCTCATTTTTCAAGCTGGTTCTCTAGGGCTTAGAATTGGTAGCACTGCGCTTCATGCTGAAAATGACTCTATTTGTTCTTTCTGTCATTACATGCTAATAAAATCTGTCAACAATGTCATGGTTCCATTTATTTGTTGCTTTAGGGCTTGTGAACAAAATATAAAAGCTGGTATCATCCAAGTGACTAGGCTAGTACCTGCTGATATGGATATCAGTCATTCTTGGCAAAGCTGTTCGCAAGACTCTTCTCACCAAACAGCAAGTGAAGCAATACCTCTTCAGAAAAGATCTTGAGAGCGCATGGGCTGAGCTGGACAACCCTGTGGTAAAATTATGTCTCAGCACCACAAGACAGTCAAATGAGTCCAGCATGACTTACACTTCAATTATCAGGAGAGATGATGATCAGTAGTGAAAGTTGACATGATAGGGGGATCAGAGTGAAGGGGACTTCAGTAGCATAAAGCTTGTGGGAGTCAGTGCCGATTAGTATGTGGTTGAAGTAAGAGCTTGGAGTTCGGAGTCAAGGATGGAAGTGCCAGTGAGTGGAGTGAAGCAGACATTGTATGAGAGAGGAGAGGTTAGAGGGGTCGAAATTAGTGTGTGTGAGCTATGGAAGTTTGAAGCAAGACATCAGAATAGAGGAAAACTCTTGTGGAATGGTGGAGAGATGATAATAGTGTGAATAAGGAGATCAGAGGTTGGAGTGCGGAGTGCAGTGCTGCCATTGCAAGGAGCTTGATGGAGGAGTGCAGAGAGATTCGACAATCTGTGTGGTGAGAGTGGCAATGTTGAAGAAAGTGGACTTAGCGAAATGATTGGTGAATGCCATTGGAAAGTGAGCAGAGTAAAGCAGACTAAGGTCAGAGTGCATAACTACAGTAGGCAGAGCCCCTGTATTCATAAGGGCATCACACAATCATGTTTGAATGATTACATAAGCAAGAAGCGCACCAAATGCAGCCACTACTCCTACAACATTTCTATTTTGGGAATCTCACTCATTGAATATTTTCCTCCTCATTTTCCTACTTTCCCCTGGCCTTATACATTATTTGAGTATACAGACATAGTATATATGCCATAATAAACCATTCCCACCACTTCAATGGGATTCTACATGCTTCTAAAAAATATGAATAAAAACAGGGGTAAAATTCAAAGATCCTGTACTCCTTTACCTAATCTGGAATCTCACGCATAGTTGGGGGGTGATGTTACAATCCTCATTTTTCTATCTAACTTATCTCATTTAGCACAGTTCTGCTCAATTCTATTTTTGACCAGCCACTCCCTCATGAAAGTATAGAATGTAGTGGTAGGAGTGGTAGGAGTGGTGGTTCATGGAACAGTGGTTCCTTTCTATTTGATATCAACCGTGGCTCAAGAATATACAATATGGTGAGACAAACCACCTGGAACTCCATGATTCACCACAATCTGGCTGTCTATTGTATGAGCATATATATCCATTCACTTAGATTCTTTTGTGGAATATATCATGAATATTTAAAAAAACACATCAATATAAAGTACCACGGCACACAAATCACCCCCTGGCCAGTTACTGTTTATGCCCCATATCCAAACATTTTCCTTTATGCTGTGCCACCATCCCACCACTCTTGCATTTGTGGCTGGTCTTTTAAGTCAAAGATTGAATTTGGTGGTCAGGAATGACCCTCTTTGTTTCTGGTTGGTACAGTATATCAAAGTGAGTGATATACAAGGAAGATATCAGTGCTCCTTGGTTGACAATATTGTAGACCTTTAGATTGAATCCAATAGAGTTAGCCACTAGCAGCATTTCAAGGCCCTCTATCTTGGCAATACACATCACTCCTGAAAGTTATTGCATCCAGTTTACATTTAACTGAGGATACAATATGAAGCCAAGTGATTATTGCAAGAAATCAGGAACTATCTCACAAGTATCTTTTGTTATGTGAAGCATTTCAGTATCATTGAGGATCCCACTAGGAGTTACATTAAGACAAATACAAAAAAGGTCTTTCTACACTGAATGATTACACCAAGGACTCAAAGAAGCTTGAATAGATCTTGTGCTGGTGTTGCATTATGTCAGCATTAATAAGGTCTGGAGTATGGTGTAGGTGAGGGAGAGAGGTGGGGAGATACAGGTAAGGAAGAAAAAAAAATCTTTGTCCACAACCATGTGGTACCCCTACTAGGACCCTGAAAATTGTTGTCAAAGAATCAACGAAGAAAAGCATTCCCTTACCCTCTGTCACCAAACTCCACCCCTCTATAACCACCACAACTGGTCGATACAGCCTAGACCACCCAAGGCTGCAACCGGCCTGGGACAGCTGTCAAGGGCCTCCATACCTACGGCAACTTCAACCCGGGTCACTTGCAGCACCGCCGGCAATGCAGGGTGCACGAGAGAAGATCAAAATAGACACACAGAGTACAATGTACTGTGCACATTATATTCTGAAAGCTGAAGGAATTTGCTGCATTCCAGGCATCGATCAATTTGTTTCCAGCCCTTTGGCAACCATTGTAGAATCCTGGTCCTTTTTTCATTCCTTGCTTGAAACTCCCCCCATTAGGCTGGCTAGCTAAAAGAAGCCAATGCATTATCAGCAATTTGATTAAAATACAAAACCATACTAGCTAAGCTATCAGCACTCTTTTTTTTCTTGAGTGAATTCTGCACTTTTTAGAATACACCCCACAAGCAGTGCTATTAGCTTTCTTAAGCCTGAGTTCCATCCTATATAAATTTCATTTTATATAAATATATTCAACCTACATTTTCTAGGTAACCTTGAAGTGGATGAAGCTAGCCATTGAGCTGGTTATTAAGTAATATGGTGAGAGTAAAATTTAATTATTAGTCTCAACCAAAGAATAGCCCTTAAAGCTGAAGAAGCATAATTCATAATTTAGAAATTAGCACCTGTTAATATAAATGCCACCCACCTTTTATCAAGGGGGTCAAAGTCACCCCCTATTTATACACTGTTTTTCTTAATTTATGATGATTTTTCTACATTTCTTAGTATTTTCAGGTATTCTTTGAGTCATGCAATATTCATTTCTCTATGAAGATGTTGACTCAATATATACATTCTATTAATAATACAGCTTTTTGAGCCAAGCTGCTCTTCCTCCAGCTTTATAAGCTTGGTCAGTGGCTGCCATGCCAAGCTTGTTGCTATAGATGTCACCATCCTCTCAAAATAGTGCATCTTGGCAATAGTTCTCCAATATTGAAAATGATAAAGCCTACTGCATCTTTCATGGCTCATAGTCCATCCACACTCAAATATGCTCTGCTCTCTAGGACCATCTAGTGTGATGTGGTGGACTGCATCTGACTGTCATGTACCTCCTCACCACTAGCCCACTCATTCAGGTATCCATTCCTGGCAGTATGGACAGAGGTTGGAAGAGGCTCCCTTCTGCAAGTGAGTTGAGACCACCTTCATGTCCATTGTCACCTTGTTGTGGCTGGTTCTCTCTCTTTTGAGCACCACTGGGGTGTGGTTGAGTTCAGCTGTCTTTGATGGTTTGTGACCAGGCTGGCTATTTGATTGTTGACTATAACTATTCTTGATAAATATAATCAGGGCCTCCTGCCAAATCTTTTGTTCAGCAAATTATTTCCCACACAAGCTGGAAAAACTGGTAAACATTCTTGGTTGTTTTTTTCAATCTGTTTGCAGGTGTCAAGAGAGCAAAATATATGAAGTACAGCATCATATTCTTGGCATTCTTCAGCAGCAACAATCAGCTTCAATGAAACAGTGAGTAAGATTGGGACTGAACTTACCCATCCACAAACAGTAACTGCAGTGGCAAATGAAACTCCTGACATTATGTTTGAAGACTCTTCATGATGACTGAATAGGTAAAAGTGGTCTTCATGACTTATTCAGCATGCTGGAAAGTAGTATGGACAAATGGTATCTTTTACATAATGATAGAAAATAATCTTGAATACAACATGAAAATGATTCTACCTACAAGGCATTGTATCATCAACTTGATCCCTGTTTCTGCCATAGAAGATTTCATAACTATATTCACTCTTAGGTGAATAATGAGTCTACCACTCCAACTGAGTTGCATTTATGGCAGATTTTATCCTGGTTAGGGTATACTAGCCTGAGATAGAGCTGTTGTATTGCCAATGGATAAATCAGTTTCCCTGTCTTAGGGGGTGGATGTAGCTTGCACTGGCAACTGGTCATAGTAAATACGGACTATGTCAATTGAACTCCAACAGGAGTGACAATTGCACATTGTGCTGTCACTCAGTCTGCATGTCTGAGTGACAGGTCAATATGGGGGTATGGGTAGAATAACTTGAAGGGGCCGTTGGGTATGGCCAATTTAATCGAAATTCACAAGGAAAATTAGTATCCATAGTACTTTTGCCATTGTCTATACAATCATCACCTTAATCAATAGGTTATCTCACTATTACATTGGCATATTCTTAGATTATGATAAATCAAGTGTTCAATTTCTAATATACAAAGAGCATCAAAAAACAATTTCATAAGCATGATAGTCTGAAAATTTGTTAACATAATAAGCAAAAGCAGACAATGAATCAGAAGGCTGTAGATCATAAGGAATAAGCTCATTGAAATTGTAAACTGGAATCAAGTGTGCTGGTCTCATAACACTATCCAAATAAATAATTGTGATGATATGATCACCATTGACATCAAATTCTGGCTCAACCATTCACCTGCCAGTGTTTGGACAGGGCTCATCTTCAATAGTATCATATCAGCACATAAGAGCACAAGGATAGTCCACATTCCTATATGAAAAGGAGAAAAATGAAATAACTTGAGCAACAAACAAACCCTGACATCCTGGTAATTCTGGATCTTTTTCAGCAAAAATGACCGTATGGTAAAACACTGCATGCCAGATGCTCCACAAATATCACTAAATACATAAAATATGGCAACATCATAGAGAAAGTGTGTCACAAGTTCTGAAAATGTGGGAATCTCTATGGTGGTTGCAATCTCTTGAAGGCTTCTATGACATCGAGGTGCTGTAGAAAAAATAGATACATGAGTCATTTATATTTTGAACAAAATTTCCACCTACTAGGAGTTTTGGCAAGCTGTACCACTGCCTCACTTCTTGCACCATGATCTTCTTCAATCTCATTTAGAGTTGAATCATCTCTCAGATGTGCCTCCAAGTCTTCATCATCTGAATCCTGAGTTGCCATAGCTTCAACCTCAGTACCCACTGGTACCAAAGGAGTGTCAAGAAGGCCATCAGCATAGCAAATTAGTAGCAATTAGCACAAAATTGTCCAAGCTTGTCAATACACTGATTGGTGAGAAGAATTTGAAGTGATTGATGTTTGTTTGATTTCCTCCATGGTTTCTTGACTGCTCTAATATGCTTGGACTCTGTTATTGATGAGCAAAGACCATTTGGTGCTCCAAACTCCTTAATGAGTCTCCTGCTACTAGTGTTGGATGGAATGAATGCGAGGAATAGAGATGCCATTAGGGCAGACATCAATCTCTTCAAAGATCACATGCTTGTCTTGAAAACATTCAGCTGCATTGTCAATGGCAACCAAGTCTGCCTCAGTGAATGATGAGCATCTGACCAAATAACAAAAGACCGAACAAGACCAAAAAATCAGTTTTTGTCAGTCTTGGTCTGGTTTTTCCATATCAGGAAATTCCCAGGACTGGACTGGATCTGGGTCTTGCCTGAATAAGACAAAAGACTAGACTGGACTGGACCTGAAAACACTATTGTATTCATCAGCAAACTGAGGATGCTGGGAGTTACCAAGATAATACACTTCTTGAAGGAACCTCGATATAATCTGATATGGTGCACAACCTATCGAGAACGTGAATTGCGTGAATAGATAATTTGGTCAAGTCTCAGAGTTTGTTTTTTTTATGATCTCTGGTAATGTGCATGCCAAGATATTCTGTAGCATCACCTAAAATGCGAGATTCCCATTGATGTGTGAAAACATCAATATATTTGAGGAGTAGTTTAGTGTTACTACCCATAAAAAGAGCATCATCAATGTATACAACAAAGACAATTATATCTTAGCCAATATATTTGATATAGATGCCAGGATCTGAGATTGTGTTGAATCTTATCTCAAGGAATTTATGTAAAGCCTTGTTCCATTTGATAGCGGCTTGCTTGAGGCCATATATAGCCTTTCGAAGGTGACAAACTTTGTTTTATTTCAATGAATCGAGCCTTTTTACGACCATCACTCTTCGTGGCATAGATCCATCTCCCTGTGATGGGTTTTCTTCCTGGAGGTAGATCCACAAGTTCCCAGACTTTACGGTCATGAAGAGATTTTAATTGATTTTTGCCATTCTTTCTGTTCACTTTGTGTTAATTTTTTAATGTCTCAGTAATGAACCAGTGTAGTGCCAATACATAGTGACGAATCCATTTAGAGATAAATGGTTGTGATGGTGGAGTGTCATAAAGATCCTCCATATGATCATCTTGATGAATTGTAGGAATGATTTGTCCCAGAATAGGAGTAGTATCCATACTCAGAGTAAGAGGAGGAAGAGAAGTCATTGGAATTGACTGAGTCCTCCTGAATAGTATCCATAGGAATTTATTTCTTCTGGTAAGGTAACAGATCTTGCTCTATTTCAAGCCATGTTTTGTCTCCATATGTATTAGAAATGATATGTTATTTGGGAATACAAGAAGAGGTCCTTGTTTTTGTACGAGGTTCCTCTCTTAGATCTTAAGTGGGTAATCCTTCATATCAACGTCTGGATTACCTTTGGCTTGCACCTAGGAGATTACCAGACAAAACAATTCCTGAGTTTCATGGTCGACCTCATCAACATCGACCCACTCAAGATCTAAGAGAGGAGAGGAACCTCATACAAAAACAATTGGCACTACACCGGTTCATTACTGAGACATTAAAAATTAACATAAAGTGAACAGAAGGAATCCATTCAATGGCAAAAATCAATTAAAATCTCTTCATGACCGTAAAGTCTGGGAACTTGTGGATCTACCTCCAGGAAGAAAACCCATCACAGGGCGATGGATCTATGCCACGAAGAGCGATGGTCGTAAAAAGGCTCGATTCATTGAAAAAGGCTTTACTCAAATCTATGGAATAGATCTTGAAGAAACTTTTTCCCCGTCGCTCGCTTTGAAACAGTCTGACTACTTCTAGCACTAGCAGCCCTAGAAGACTGGGATATCAAAGCACTTGATGTCTATGCTATCTACTTATAGTAACTACGTGCAACGGGTCTAACCAGGACAGGTCACGTGATGGCTGACTAAGCAGGTCACGTGATCGCGAAAGATAAAGATAGAGATGTTGAAGTAATCGGTCACGTGATGTCTGACTAAGCAGGTCATGTGACTTCGGTTGGTGGAAAATGAAGATGAGAAAATAAGGGTCGTAACAAAGACAGCATTTCTCTTCGGAGAACTTGATGACGACGACTAGTTATATATGACTCAATCCGAAGGTTTCCTCAAGAAAGGAAAACAAAACAAAGTTTGTCGCCTTCAAAAGGCTATATGTGGCCCCAAGCAAGCCGCTATCAAATGGAACAAGGCTTTACATAAATTCCTTGAGAAGATGAGATTCAAACACATGATCTCAGATCCTGGTGTCTATATCAAATATATCAGTCCCACTAGCTATTTGGGAGTCCCAGACCATGATTACGGGAGTCCCATGAGATACCAATAGGAGTCCCACAAGGTATTTGTGAGTCCCATACTGTGAACATGGGAGTCCCACTGGATATTGGGACTCCTATGACATTGTGACCTTTCATTTTACAGTCAATATCTTCATTATTGGTAACATCTATGAGAAGTTTACTAAATTTCACTTAACAAAGATACCATTAATTAATGAGTCCATGCAATGTAGCAGTCTGTGGCATGCCCATAATGTAAATGACAATTCCAGTAAATTGCCATCATCCATGGATACACAGAATTCAATGCAATATGGAATGTTGGATGCTGAAGACTGCTTTGCATTGAATTTTCTATTGGCACTGCCATTCACTTTATCCAAAATATTTAGCATTGATTGAAATCTTCACACCCCTATGTGACTTCAACAAGGTTATTGATGTTTTCCTAGATGAAGTCAATACAATTGTAAATTTCATTTATTGCACAACAACTTTCTCATGAAAGACAAATTGATTCTGAAGTATCAGATAATGGTATGAACTAATTGAACTCAGTTACTGTACCTTGAGGACTGATGGCCCTGGTGGTCCATGGATGTATTTCTCTATGTTAGTGCACTGTCTGTTTATGTCACAACAGCTGATAACCCTAACAATTCACACAACTGAACACATGAATGGTACTGAACTGATTGACCTCAGTTACAGTACCTTAAGGACTAATGGTCCTGGTGGTCCGTGAATGCAGCTCACCATGTCACTGCACTGTCTGTTTATTTGACAACAGTAAATAACACTAACTATACATACAACTCTTACTGTGTACTCAATTGAAGGATGACAATCATTCATATACATTCAATCACTACTATGAACATTACAGCAGAAATACATGACTTCGACTCTACTCCTCTTCCTCCTCATCCTCATCATACCTATCTTCAGGTATTTGGAATGGTCCTGCCCTTGGCTCACCCATAGGATATTAGAAAGGATAATTGGGAGGATATATACCCATGGACATATAAGGCATAGAATAGCCATATGGATTAGAAGGAGGGGGGAAAGCAGGGGAATATGAGTTGGAAGGAGGAGGGAATGAAGGTGAGAAATGAAAGGGGAAATGAGAAGGGGGAGCAGCAGGGGTTTGAGATCATGCCAAAGGATTTGGAAGCATGTGGGATGATGCCAGATGAGATTGAGACCTGGGCTTGGTAGGCAATACTTGACAAGGATGAGGTCTAGTAGCCTGTGAAGGCACAAGCTGAGCCAAGAGCTGTTGGAGTGGTGGGGGAGGGTGGACAGATCTTGAGCGGTGGGCTGCAGCTGTAGGCTGTTGTTCATAGATAGTGCTCAGACATTGAACTCCAACATCCTCATCAGCAGGTCGAGCTGGAGGTTCCGGTACATCATCTGAGTCCAAGATGAGCAGTTGCTTGACAAACGAGGCAGCGTTTGTTGACAAGAAGGGGAGGATCATCATGAACATCACTGTGGTCATGGTGAGACGATCTGGGTGATTGTATGGACCCAGGTTCCTGTCGAGCGGTGGGCAGATCCTCTTCACTACCTGAAATCAAGGGATTGCGATGGCCGGTTCGCTGGTGTGCCGTGCCAGACCTTCCCTTGTGCTCAGCGACGAAGTGCTTTGTTCGAGCCAGGACCCAACCACTCTTGCCGACAATGAGCAGAATCTTGTTCTAATCTTGGTCAGATTTACAAAGCCTCGAATCATCTGTGAAACAGAAAGGCATTAGCAATATATCAACATGTGATGAGAGAACATATCTTGATCCCATTGAACGATCGTGACTTCTTTCTCCACTTGCTTGCCAGCATCTTCGTTGTCTTTGAATGGTGCCAGTAGCCGAGGCAGCACTGGCATATTGAGAGTTTGCCTTGGAGGAACAACCGCAACTGGAAATTGGGCACTCTTCATCCCATTGGATGATGCAAACCTTCAGGTCAATCGCGGCCTCCAGCCATCAAGTCCACGGAAAAGTATAGTGATTGAAGGTCCAATTCAAGACCCCAAAAAGACCACAACCGGACCGGACTTTCAATCGGTTGCAACCGGACTTCAGTTGCAGTTGCCTCAGATTCAAGAAAAAAATGATCCAGTCTTTTAAAATTCAAGAAATTCATTGAACAGATAAAAAACTGGTCACAACTGGTCTTTTAGCAGACTGGTTGGGTTGCCCTGTGCACCCCATATATAGTCCAATATCGCCGAATTTCATATTATTTTACCATATTTTTTCCGAATTTATGCTGACCTTGTACCTCAATATTACAATTATACTAACATCTAATTCGAGATTGGTCATATCTTGGCCATATATGGTCCATATTACATATTTCATGGATCGTTGAAGAGCTAGGGGTCGGCGCTAAATCCGGTACAGCCACCACGTAGTGAGATAACCGGTTTTCAAGTGGTTGGTGACCAGTTTTCAAACAGACCGGTCGCAACCAGTCCAAAATTTGGTCGAGATAACTTTGGACCAGTTTTTTGTGGTTTCAGTCCAGTCTTTCCATATCAGGAAATTTCTCAGACCAGTCTGGGACTGGTCTTTCCTTATTTGGACAAAAAGACCGGACCGGACCGGACTTTCAAATACTAGAAAGTATTTGTCTTCAATTTCATGCTCAATCCAGACATAAACAGCACTGTACAATGGTGAGCATAAAACAATTTCTTGACTGGACAACTGACCCACTTGATTGACCATGATGTTCAAGTTACTCAGTGCACTTCACACTGAATCCCAGTTCAATGTCCAATTTGATCTCCATAGTAGGAGTGGCGAGTCCGCCTCAATCGAGAACAGCCATTACAGATGCCCGTAAGGCACTGTGGAACAACTTCTTGGACCTAGTGAAACATGAGCAATGATGCATTAAGGATGGTGCATGAACGTACCTGAAACATGTCTCATCATCTCCAGAATCACTTTTGCCGATACACCAGTATGTTGCAAAACAAACTGTGCACAATCACTCCCACCAAAGAAGGCTGCACCTTTACAGGCTTCATCATTGAGGCCTGTGTAGATCACTGTACCGATGATTTTAATGTCTTGCATATTGCTGTATGCTGATGCCTTGAGAAACATGAATTAATACAAATCATTGGCCTAGCAGCTGCTGCAAACGCACCAAATCTGACAATTGTTTCCACTGAAGTAAAGCTATGCAACAACGTGGTGTGGCAGCACTGCCTACTGTGAGAATGTGCTAAGAAGCACGAAAGAAGGCCAGGGACCATGAGGTGTGGCAGATCTATAGATATATGAATAAGTCCAAGATATGATCGGGATCTATCAAGATACGATGATCAATTGGTGATGGGATCGGGAGATCGGATCGGGCCTGGCGAGGAAGATGAATCGCCTGATCGGATATAACTATAAAGGGGAGGGTAAAGTCCCATGATCACGTGATGTCACGTGACCCGGCAATAAGTACTCGTCGATGACAATGAAATGGAGAAGACTAGAAGAGGGGGAAAGTCACTGGGTGACCGCTAGCGATGCGAGACTAGCAATAAAGCTAGGTGAGGAACCGAGGTTCGTCACAGGTCTAGAATCGGAAGTAATAAAGTAAAGGAATACTACCGATTCAACACTCCTCCTCATTGAGCTGATGGATAAAATGTTATGGCTTGGCAGGATAGCCAGTAAGACCAAGGCATAAACACCCTGTTCGGAACATATCAAAGGTAACATTCTTTGTAAAGATATCAGCCTTGTGATCAACGGTTGGAACACAAAAGAGATCAAGTGTTTTGAACTCTAATACTGCATCTCGGATATAGTAATAGTGAATAGCTATGTGTTTTGATCGTCCTTCTTCGCAACTTCAGTCATGGCAATGTATTCTGCCTCTGTGGACGAAAGAGCAACTACTTTCTGACATTGTGAACTCCAGGAAACGATAGCGTCTGCAAGGAAGATACAGTAGCCAGTTGTAGAGTGTCTTGTTTCTTGGTCACCGGCCCAGTCAGTGTCGCAGTAAGCAGAAAAACCTGAGTCACGTGCAAGTCCATTAAACGTGATAGACACGTCTTTTGAATAAGTGAGGTATCGAACAATATAGAGTGCTCGATTGAGGTGATCCTCGGATAGATTTGCAGAGAACTGTGACATCTTGATTACTGCGTAAGCAAGATCTGGTCGTGTGCCCAGCATTATGTAAAGAAGAGATCCGATCACTGATTGATATTGTGATCTTTGTTTAGGATCTTCTTTCTGCTCATTAGGACTCGGAATATATCTGGAAGGTAAAGGTGTTCGGGTGTGTTTCGCATTCTCTAGCTGGAATCTTTTAACTACTTTCTCAGTGTAGGTAATTTGGTCAAGTCTCAGAGTTCGTTTCTTTCGATCTCTGGTAATGCGCATGCCAAGATATTCTGTGGCATTGCCTAAAATGCGTGATTCCTATTGCTTCGTGAAGATAGCAATGTGCTCGAGGAGCAGTTTGACGTTACTACCCATAAAAAGTGCATCGTCAACGTAAACAACAAAAACAATTTTGTCCTTGCCGATATATTTGATATAAATGCCAGGATCTGAGATTGTGCGTTTGAATCCCATCTTCTCAAGGGATTTGTGCAAAGCCTTATTTTTGATAGCGGCTTGCTTGAGGCCATAGATAGCCTTGCATAGTCGACAAACTTTGTTTTCTTTTCCTTTCTTGAGGAAACCTTCAGGTTGAGTCATATATAGCTCCTCGTCGTCATCCAGTTCTCCAAAGAGGAAAGCTGTCTTGACATCAAGAGCTTTGATCTCCCAGTCTTCTAGGGCTGCAAGAGCTAGGAGTAAGCGGACTGTTTCAAAGTGAGCGATGGGGGAAAAAGTTTCTTCAAAATCTATTCTGTATCTCCCTGTGATGGGTTTTCTTCCTGGAGGTAGATCCACAAGTTCCCAGACTTTGCGTTTCATCTCTTCTTCCATCGATTTCTGCCATTCCTTTTTTTCACTCTGTGTCAGCTTTTTAATGTCTTGGTAATGAACCAGTGTAGTGCCTATGGCAACGGCAGCAGTGAACATATAGTGACGAACCCATTTAGAACTAAAGAGTTGTGGTGGTGGAGTATCATATAGTCCATCCATATCATCTTCTTGATGAAGAGTAGGAATTGGTGGTTCTTCCAGAATAGGAGTCGTATCCATACTCGGAGTAAGAGATGGTAGAGAAGTCTGCATAGACTCCTCCTTGATTGTATCCATGGGAATCTGTGCTCGTTATTGTGGCATCAGATCTCACTCTATTTCAAGTGGTGTCTTATCTCCATACACATTATCCATAAGGATATGTCATTTGGGAACACGAGAAGAGGTTCTTGTCTTTGTACGTGGTTCTTCTCTCAAGACTTGTGTTGGTCGATGTTGGTGAGGTTTCTGTCAAAACTCAGGAATCGTCTCAGTAGATAATCTCCGAGGGGCTCTCGGGGGATATACATCTGGACATGAAGGAGTATTACCGTAGAAGTACTCGTCTTCCAAATCTCCATATTCTCTTCGTTCTCTGAGATCCTCAGGTTCATCCTGTAGATGACGTGGGATATCAGGTAATTCATTATTATCATCATCATAATGATCGAGAAGGCGTCTTTTATGTTGATGAACTCGTTCAGGTGACAAACAGAAACTAGAGTCGGGACGTCTTCTTCTCTGAGCTGGTATCAGGGGACTAGGAAGAATCATTTCTGATGTCTCTTCAGTTTCGTCTTGATTAGGATCAAGCTGAAGGGAAGTTGGACGTGAAGAGAATAGAGGTGAAGTAGGTGGATGAATGGAAATCGGTAACTCTTCAGGTGCTTGGGATAAATCCCAGTAATCTTGTGGATACCAATCTTTGGATGATCCGTTCGAAGGATCAGATGATGGAGGTCTCACATGGTTTGGTAATCCTTGTAGTAATGCTGGTGGAAGTTGTGGTGGAATTATAGGCATTTGAATCTGTATTAACTGATCAGGATATACTTTCATAGCTCCAGTTCCATCGGTTCCAGGTTGAGCGGCTTCTTCTTCCAATGGTGTGGAAGAATTCGGAATAGAGGAAAGTTCGTCTATAGGTCTTAGTTTCTTTGAACAATAAGGGAAAGTTACTTCATCGAAAGTGGCGGTAGAAGATATGAAGACATGTCGACATATAGGACACCAGAAGCGATATGCTTTGGATCCTTGTTCGTATCCAAGAAATACCATTTCTTCTGCTTTTGGTGCAAGCTTGTTTGCTCATTGTTCCTTTGGTATGAAAACGTAAGCTTTACAACTGAAGACTCAGAAGTAAGAAACATCAGGTTTTGTCCTGAGAAAGATGTCAGCAGGAGTCTTCCATCCATGGTGACGCATGGGTTGTCTATTGTATAAATGTAATGTGCATTCCGCTGCATCTTGCCAAAAAGAATTTGGCAGACATGCATTCAAGCGTATAGCTTGTGCTTTTTCCATGATAGTGCGGTTAAATCTCTCTGCTCGACCGTTCTGTTGTGGAAGATGCAGAACAGGATACTGGCGAGAGATACCTTTGGACTTGAAGAACGAAAGTAAATCTTGTCCAAGATATTCCCCCCCACGGTCAGAACATACAGAGGTAACAGAAAGACCAGTGATAGTCTCCGGCGCATGCAAAATCAAATCATGAAAGTGGACAGCAGTATCACTTTTGCGATGAAGAAATGCAAGGAAAGAAAAAGCACTACAATCATCAATGAAAGTAAGAATCCACTTAGCACGAGTGCGGGACTCCGTAGGAAGCTCGATGAGGTCAGTGTGAACCAAACCAAGGACACGGGAAGAGCGCTTGTCGGAAGGACTGAGAGGACGCTCGTGGGATTTTCCAAGCTGGCAACCATGACAAGGGTGGGCAGAGTCCGAAGGTGGAATAAGTTTCAGAACTCCTTTGGTTGTGGTCGAAGCATGTCGTAAAGTGTTGTTGGAACTGTGTCCGAAACGTTGGTGCCAAAGTTCAAAAGAAGGAACATCCTGCAAGGTGTGAACATCTCCAGAAGGAGTGAATGAGGTCATCCAAAACCAATGAAGAATATCGCCGGGTGATGAGGCAGAAGGCCAGATCACAAGACATCCTTGCTTGTCAAAGATATCAGTCGTCTTGTCAATAACAGTTTTAAACCCCTGTAAAGCTAATTGGTTCGTCGATAAGAGACGACAAGAAGCTTCGGGTGAAAACCAAACACCATTCAAGGTGAGAGGTTCTTTATGTGCAACCGCTTTGAGAAGAATGATACCAGGTCCGATCATTTTTATAGAAGTACCATCTGCAATGCATGCATATTTGGTATCGTCTCCCAAGACAGTGAAGTCAGATTCAAAGGGGGTAATGTGATCAGAACAACCTGAATCGATCAACCAATGTTTATCCAAGAACTCCGCAGAGCGGGAAAGTCGAAATGAATCAGATCCCACTGAGTAGCAGTCACGGCTGTAGTCGTCATTGTCATAGCTACTACAATCATGATCTCCCCAGTTGTCATAGTCGGGTTCTACGTGAAGCGAAGGATCTCTATCTCTGGAATCTAAACCATGTTTCCAGGTACCGTTCGCGTTTCTCCGAGTATCTCCATAGTAATGGGAAACTTTCTCCTCCTTTCTCCTAGCAGGGATGCAGTAGGTACCACATTTAATATCCACCTGCTGTCTCTCGTAAGAATTGATTCTTCGAGGTATAGGAGGGAGAGGGGACCGACTGGGTCTGGCATGAAGCCGTCATCCTGATATGAAGTATTAGCCAGGTCAAGGGCTTGGATGAACGAAGAGGTAGCTACTTGTAGCATCTCAGATTTGGAGGAGGAACCCCATCCGGCAACGGCTACAGTAGAGACCATATCTTCTTCGTCCTCCACCCTAATCATG
>JBBPOL010000173.1:0-18181 GCA_038091435.1 Leccinum variabile | reverse complement strand
GATTGACGAGAGGAATGGGCAGAACGTACGTCGACCATGGTTCTGGCTTGAATACGTAGGAGGTTAATTATAATTACTATGTGGATGAGAGTGACCTCTGAGACTCTCGTTGATGGTAAAGAATGTGTGTGATGTGAGAG
This sequence comes from Leccinum variabile, assembly GCA_038091435.1. Taxonomy (NCBI): domain Eukaryota; kingdom Fungi; phylum Basidiomycota; class Agaricomycetes; order Boletales; family Boletaceae; genus Leccinum; species Leccinum variabile. The sequence continues at coordinate 18,041 of JBBPOL010000173.1, read as the reverse complement.
CCACCCAGGCAGACTGCTGTACTTATACCCCTCGCAAGCTGATTGTTGTATGGTGTGGACCACATTCTTGGCTTTGACCAGGTGGACGTACTAGTGTCAAAGCGTACTAGAATTTCTGAACAGTCATTACTAGTACTCGATCGGATCGGGTTCCCACGAAAGCTGAACACAATGCTCTCCCAAACGACGCCCAGCGGCTGGTTTAAAATCTCGAGACTGGATGTCTTGATCACAAATGCATGCGATCCTTCTCTTTCAGTACCAAACTTTGCACATCATCTCGAAGTCGCAGACTTTATAAATGCAAAAAAGGCCAATACGTGAGTTTATGGACTCGTATCAACGAACAGCTGTGGACGATTTTCATGTGAGCCGAAAGTCTTCGTTGACAACAATATTGATATTGAGGAGCGATCACCTCTCTGCAGTGCGCGACACGATCTATGAGCGATGTCATTCATGACGGGAGCTGGCCACAACTGACCCACTACAGCGGTGAAGTGTACTTGGCGATAGGGGTTGATCCGCGTTGGAGCGTCCTAGGGAGTGCTACTTGCTCGATGCTTGAGCTGGTCATCCTGCATCGTTCTCTTCATGGTTTAATCTCCTTTAATATTTAATCCCTAACCACGATCCTTTTATCATTTTTCCCTCTCCGTATCGTTTTACGTCTTCATGCATCTCCGCTGTATCACAAGCCAAATCATGTATCAATCAAAAATCTTAGTCAACGACTCGTACTCACACGTAATTTCAAGTGTGAGTACTTGAGTGTCCATGAGGTTTCGTATGCAAGAACGTAAGGCGTTCTGTCGATCGCATCGCCTCTCGAAGATACCACCGTTAATAATTCGCGAAATAAGTACTGTCAACAGGCTTAGTACCTCAAAGTGTAGAAAAGGAGAATTTCCGGCACATTCATGGTACGAATGGAGAACACATAATTTTTTTTTCGTAAAGTGCCTACTGACATAGAGAGATGCATACTACATATGACCGTCACATACCGCTGAAATCTACTTACCTATGAAAATGCTTGATATACAGATGAGTTAGTCTAATGCAGAATAAAAAGAAAAATTGAGAGAGATGTGAGTCCGCGTTTAAGTAAATGATAAAACAGTAACAAGTATTCCGAGCGCCGTGTTCCGGGTCAGGCACAAGACAAGGATCATTCATCCAAGACACTGTTGTCCCCTCGATACCCGCATCGGCCATCATCTCGGGGAAAAGATGTCCAGCGCGACCCGTTCCCCGATAGAATATTTCATCTGCGTTAAGCTCAGCCAGTAACGACTCCGAGGGGGTTGACAGGTGTTCCTTTAGATCCCTTGCGCCGTTGTCGCCGTCGAGCAACTCTTGAGGTACGGGTGGGACGCAAATGGAGGGTGGCGCCGGGAGTGTAACATCATCGCGACTGGCACCGCTGTCATCCGGAGTGTCCAATGCGGCCACATCGACCGGCACAACTGCAAAGCTGCTAGCGGATCTATTGTCCGTTGACCCATCGTCGTGGGGGGTAACCGGTTCGGCAGAGGCGTTTTGATCGCAAGGTACTGGTTCGGTGGAGGGCTCCATGCATGATCCCGGCGAAAGGGAAGCGTCTTCCGTGAGGCACGGCGTGACTGAACTTGAAGTCGACCGGGTCGACTCAGTCCTGAGTCTTCTTGCCAACAAAGAACTGTGAAGCGATCCAGGGTGAATCCTTGTGGCACGGCTGAAGTATGAGTTGCGACTCAGCGCCATGGCGGGGTTGTGGAATGATGGGAGGGTAGTAGCAGGAACATTAGAGCGATTAAAGAAATTGAACTGTGAAGAGAGATCCGGCATTACATTCGCCGATCCCGATCCCTGCGCAAGGGTATCTGCGCGATTATTGGATGCCTCGCCACGAACAGGGAGAGTGTAGTTCGAAAACGAGTTGAATGTAGGAGAGGCATTGTACGCAGTCGCAGACTGTGAATTGTAGTACGAGTTGTTGTTGAAGGTCAAGACAGGACCCGGACCAGTAGGAAATATGGGTGGCGGATAGGTTGCGGCGTTGCTCGCATGGACTGTATTGTTCGTGCTGTACTGGAACACGGGCGACGACATAGGCACTGCAGAGGCAAGACTGTTCTGCGATCCAGCCACAGAGCTTGTACCATCCGAGTCTGCAGTGAGATCGTACGCGTGGTTCCATCCTTGGCCATGATAGGATCAAGTGAACAAGGGCAAAAAGATCTCAGGACGATGCTTATTCCATACATGTATCCAATAACAAAATTTATTATATGTTATATGACGGCGTGCTATACACAGCTGATGATTAAATCAATACATAGCCTGATCATTGTTTGTATGTCAGATTTATGATCTCGCACTGACTCGCAGCAGTCGACTCGGAATTGGACTCGGAAACGGGTTTCACGGATGCACATATAATACTTCAATTGTTATACACAGGGAGACGTCTCAGAACGGGAAACATGGGGGAGTGATTACAACAGAACAGTGCTGTAGACGAGAAACGAGACAAAGGAGGAACGAGACAAAGGAGGAACGAGGAACGAGACAAAGGAGGAACGAGGAACGAGACAAAGGAGGAACGAGGAACGAGACAAAGGAGGAACGAGACAAAGGAGAAACGAGACAACTTGGAAGGAGAAACGAGACAAAGAAACTTTCTGAGTCTACCACACGAGTCCATCCTGAATGGCAATCTGCCATTGAGGATTTGCCTTAGATATGACCTTTCCACTCTTCTTCGAGTTGCCGGGGCATTCAACGAGATCATCCTGTAAGATCAGGATAATGACACTGCAAGAAAACGAGTCAGAAACTATTGATTGAGAAATTTAGAAAAAAAAACCCGGCAACCGCTGCATCCCATTCCTCCTTTGACTCGTTGTCCTTGCGAACGGTCTCCCGGAGGAGGTTTAACATGTAGTCGACGTAGTTCCAAAATTTTGTGGCAGAAAACCGCATGCGGTGCCCGTCCAGCCCAAACCCGGAGTCATCCTCATCTAACTCATCTGCACCGTCATCGGGGATGTCTAGATCAGGAATACCATCTGCGTCGGCATCCAGATCATCCGTGGGTGTCTGCCATGCCCCAGGAATGGGAAGTTGGCCGTCATCACGAGCAGAACCATCGCCGGCGTTTGGCTCGTCCGATTGAATGTCCAAGTCTGCATGCGGAAGCGTGAGTTCTAATTGGTTGATATTGATACCAAGTTCGTTCTCCAATTTTCTCCGCATGTCGGCCTTCAGACTGGGTATCATTTGAGGCGTGAAACAATTCTTCGCCGTGACAACCCTGTAGTCACTTAACCCGATGAGATACAGCCGAAGGCATCGGCGCTATACGACACAATCATCAAAACGAGGTGAAGCGAGCACGATAGAACTGACCAAAAACGCCATGCGGGCCCAATGAGGGGCCTCCACTTCGATCCCGGAGCTGGACCGTGCCAGCCCCCTGGTAACATCGATGATGCACGTCCGTTTCACAATTGATGCCGTCAACTAGTAGTTTCATTGTTCAGTGCTGCATCATCACTGTATTTGCCGAGAGTACTTGCCTGCATCTTGATCTGGGAACGGATGTTTGAAAGAATTCGTGTCACGAGCCTGCCGAGGGCGTTGCGGAGTTCCATGTCGTCGAAGACGCCTGCCGGAATCTTGAAGACGTCTAGGTGTTGGGCTATGAACTCCTTGAGGTTTATTAGTATGGTAAATAAGACAGAGGGACTTGGGACTGACCATGATGTGGCGCTGGGTATCGATAACGTATGCAGTGAGATTCGGGGAAAGCATACACGCCAGAAGGCGGCTGTGGAGGCAATTCTAGTAGCTATGAGGCGGGTGACTCGGACAAGAGACAAGAAGGGGTGAGCGTACCTCAAATTCTTTAGAGGAGACGAGATCTTGCAAGGTTTGAAGCTCGTTGAGCTTGTTGCCCTGTGTGCATTGGACGAGGGTCGTCCTGATGTCTACGAGCATGAGAAATAGGTCTCCGGTCTGTGGGACTCGGAGGTCAGGCACGACTCAGAGAGTCATAATGATAATACATCGATAAACTCCAAGACACTACGGTCCGGAACTTGACGCTCGCTACAGAGTTTCTTGGCGAATACTTTGAGTCGTTTGACACGTTGTGGAGAGAGGAACGTTGGGTCGTACTCTGGGTCATCTGCCTCCCTCTGCCGACGCACGCCACTGGTAAAGATAGGTGAGTCATCATGAGAAGAGAGATCCGAAGGCGCAGCGTTGCGAGGACGGGAGGAGGACCCAGCCTGATGAGCGGCGGCAGGAAGAGGAAGAGCAGAGCCAAGTGCTCCCGTGGGAAATGCGGCGGAACCGGCCACAGATGACCCCGCCGAGGTTCCTCGCCCCAACGACTGAGGGCGCATAGAAGGGCTACGGGATCCACTCGTAGTAGAGGTTCTTCGTAGCTGGTACTGACGGAACATTGGGATTAGTAGGGAGTTGTGGAAAGTGAGCGACGAGCTCCGAGTTTTTGAAGAGATTCAGTCATCCAATCAAATGCGTGCGATTGCCGCCAATGCGAGGCGATACGGGCAGCAGGGGTATGTACGTTTATACAGAGTAATAAGGGGTTCTACAGTACAGTACGATGGGGGCTGTAAACCGTCAGCCTGACGCATGTTCGTGAGCCGAGACTGCGCCCAGTTGACACGCAGGTCAAATGCCATACAAAGAATTTTGATGGTCAGTTGCAGGATAATGGCGCGTACCGGTGTAATCATCATAGAGATACTGAGGTTGGTGCTGCAGTGGTCCGAGTCCTTGTGAATAACTTGAAATCACCGGCGGAGGCCCGGGGTGGACGCGCGAGGGATGATATCCATGCTGAGGGTGAATTACCGGTGGAGGGTGGACACGCGAAGGATGATAAACGTGTATTCCGTGAGGGTGCGTTCTATGAGTTCCGTTAATGAACTGTGGACTTGTGGGGATAGATAGTAGTGATGCGGCCGCGTGTTGAGAGGTCAGTGGGGCTTGAAGGGGATGGCTCGGATGGGTACCAGGCACGGTGCTTCCATGGTATATATACAAACCCTGCGCCTGGCCACCCGCCGCGGCTGTCGTTCTCTCCTGCGCGAAAAACCCTTCAAGTTGGGGCAGTGACGATGAGCTGTGCGCCGGAGTGTGAGAGACCGCCTGTACATAATTGGCGTGAAGCGGGAATTGTGGGGCTGACGACGAGCTGTGCGCCGGAGTGTGCGAGACCACCTGTACATAATTGGCATGAAGCGGGGGTTGTGGGGCTGATGACGAGCTGTGCGCCAGAGTGTGCGAGACCGTCTGTACATAATTGGCATGAAGCGGGGGTTGTAGGGTTGACGACAAGCTGTGCGCAACTGCCTGCACTCTAGCTCGCGATCGTGGTAGTGGGGGTTGTGGGGTTGACGACGACGTGTGCGTGACTGCCTGCGCTCCAGCCTTCAATCGTGGTTTCTTCGCTGTTCGCTTTTGCCGTCCCGTAGGGCGGTCAAATGCTGCTGCCAGTAGTTCTTGAGACGGTACTTCTTCACCATCGGGCCCCTGTTGGGTGCCCGGCCCGGGGTTTGACTGATTCTTCTTCAGCCGAATACTCTCTGCTGCACGGCTACGAACGGCCTGAACATCTGCGGCTGGGACTCGAAGCGGTGGTTCTTGCAACGAGGCGGGGAGAGCAGCTCGGATCAGAGCATAATTGTGTATTGAATACGTATTGAGCAGAAATTGTGTGGTTGGCTGGTGCTTCGCCATGGGTTTCGTCCGCGTTGTCACACTCCTTTCTTGTCGAACTGCGCGCCTAACGATCTCACTGCACTTGGAATCCAGGCAGTTGTGCTGGACGTTTACAGCGCATACGATATCCTGATACATGGAGTAAATAATGAGTGTGCCAGTGCTATGATCAGAACAACCGTGACCATCTCACCCGGGATTGAACAACAGATTTCTCTGTTGTCAGATCTAAGCATGGAACGTAGAGTACTGGATGTAGCGTGGGCAAAAGGTTGAATAGTTGAACCGCTACAAATTTGATCGAGCAGTTTAGTGGACCATCGATAAGAATCTCGAGAATGCGCCCGATAGCGAAGCCGGAGGGTGAAGCTGCATGGACGAAGATAACATGTCCGTTGAGCTTGATCTTGTCACCACCTTTCGAGATGAACGAATCGCCACAGTAGTAGTATTCTGACGCGTGCGCCTGTGATGGCTGGGTGGCCAAAATCGTAGCACACGATGTTGTACCCCACCGAACTGCACTACTGAGTTGTGTCCTGCCTCCGTCACGACGAGAACCTGGGACACGAACGATTTGAGGTGATTCTGGATAAAAAGATAGCAATTACTACTAGAAGCCGCTTCCGAATGTGTAAGTTTTGCGTACCATTATTCTCCACAATGTTTAAGGTCGTTCCGAGCAGTTTCGCCTGCGCAGGATGTTCGGAAAGATAATCCAACACAACGGAGCCGGCTTGAACCCATTTCTGCAGCCTGGGCTCAGTGTCACCACACGGTGGTGAACAGAGTTTGACTGGTGCAAGATGTGTGGAGAAGAGCGGCTCGCCCGACGCAAGCGCGTCTTGAAGCTCTTGGTAAAGATCTCGGGTGCTGTCAACGCATCGGTAGCGGCTATTAGACATCATGTTCCACAGATCATTCAGTGGGACGAGCCCATTCTCGTCCGACTCCTCTATCCCTAAGGTTGACTGAGGGACCACCTCTCCTTCATCGACGACCATCGGAATACCTTCGTCCGAATCAACAATATCCATAGCTTCAGGTTGAAAAGCGCCCAAGGACGTCGCAGCTCGAGCAGGCATAAGTTGCCCCATGTAGTTCGAAAGACTCGGAGGAACGGGGCCCGAAATGATGGCTTGATCGTTTATTTTGTACTTCAGATGGCGTTGGTGGATAGAGGATTTGACATGGCCACTAAGATGCTTCAGCTGTATAATCCGGGTGCTCCCATCAGCCTTCGGGCAGGCCGTGCAATAAACACTGGAAGGATTTCTTCCGGACACGTACTCGAAGACTAGCAAGCCTATCATCAACAAGGATAAATCAATGTTTCTATAAAGTACCTACTGTAGCCATCAACAAGGCATTCAGTGGTAGATTTCTTCGTCATCGTTTGGCGTAGCGGATTGTTTGAAGTATGTGAAGGTAGAATCTGTGAAGCAGCGACTTTGCGACAAACAGAGAGTATGAGTCACGTGAGATCACCGAAAGCGCACGAGACGCACCCCCCATCGCACGACAACGAGTCACTGCCTCGTGTTCATTTTTTGCTGTATCCAACTTCCAAATGGCTACTCTGCCTTTTCTTCAGACCACCGTTTATCCTGACATTGAATATGACTCTGAATCCGCATTCTTGCAACCCCTAGTGGTTACCATCTGCTTTTCCGGACCAGTGCCAAAGAACCTCATTCGCAGCAACGTGGTGCGTCAAAGTGCTTTCTTTCCCTTGCAGATGGTGTACTGACGAGTACAACATTATTGTTAGCCTATTGAAATATCCGTGTCTATGGCTGAGGAGTACAATAAGGTTACGGTTCCAGTTGTTCGAACTAAAGCATGGAGCGCCTACCAATCTGAATCTTCAGTTTACTCTCACGACGTGAGTCAGTTTACCCGCTGCTCATCAAGCTGATTGTAATGGATAGCAGCTATCATATATCTCACGTGTCGAGAGGCAACAGGACGACTCATCTGATGGAATCTCACATTCTTTCTTACCGTTACCACGCGCGTTCGATCCAAAGGACTCTCGACACTGGGTGGCACTTTCGAGGGAGATCGAACAGTGGCTCGTCAATGAAGTAAAAACAAACACTTCACCTATGTGGCAGTGGGGCCTTGATATCTTTTGGATGACTTTTATCGCCGCATTTCCAGCGTTTCCTCGTGGAAACTGGTACTCTTGGAATCCCTCCATTCCGCTGGGCGGACAATTCATCGAGGAGTGGATGAACGGCGACAGGGAAAGCGTTAGCTCTGTCGGAGCAGAAACAGACGACGATGTAACCGAGAGGACGCCGACGTTGTTGTGGGATTTGTTTTGCAAGCATGTAGCCCTATTTTACCCTTACTCATTGTTTGATGGCCGCTGAAGTGGTCGTTTACCTACCCCCATGCCAGTTGTGTTGTATGTTGTCAACTTGTACTATGCTTGCTACCTGTACTATCATGCTTGCTACAATATGCCAATCAGTTGTATGTTGCTCGGATATTGCAATACTATGAGTACCCTTGAAACGGTAGAGCCCACGAGATACCTCGCACATTGTATTGTAAGTGGTCTGGATTCCGAGTCCATAATACGTTCATAGCCCCCATATACACCGACCCTATGTCAAGTTGATGCCCAGATAACATTGACCTTACATACAAACACAGTTATAGGCTAACCATGCAGGAATTTGTCAATCTATGGCCGCCAAAGAAGAACCCACTAATATTTGCACTACACTAAGCTTATACAGATGGAATCCCGTCCTAACGTTTCAAAACCGAGGCCCTGATTATGCCGTGGTCGTTGCATTCGCTCAATAAATTGCCTCATCATTACTTATATATTGTCCCGACCCAGTGGCGGCCCGTACCGACCCAAGGTCCCAAAAATCTTTTTCGGCAAATATCATGGGTACAAAAACGGCGATTGGCCGTGTAGCCCATGAATATAACACGTACGGGTAATCGTAATATTATTAATTCAGTATTTCCGCCATCTTGCTTCAGCGCTTTTATACCATGTTTGATCTCGGGTAGTGAGTTATCACGAGTTGTGTTTGCGAAGCTCACTAGATTGCAGAAAATGTAACGCACTTTGACTACGTTACCCCCCGTCCATGGCAGCCTAAGTCGCAACCTCGATAACTTATTCATTTGCATGTAACGCACTGGTGCGTGTTTTGCTGCGTTGGTATCCGATCAGAGTATACGCATCATAGGCTGGCTTGAGTGTGGGCATCTTGCTCTCAGATCAGATGATCATGAACTATCGTGCGGGACGTCCTAAAATGCATACTTGAGTTGAAGTATTCGACATACGACCTTGTCGACATATTGTATTATGTTATCGGCATTCTAGCTAGCTTTGCGAATCCAACTCATGGTGACTCGCTGCCGAAATCGAACACGGTATAGAATCGCGGAAGGAAGATGGTTCCGATCGTCCAGGAATCTGGTCGTGGTCAGCATACGGATCTGAAACGGAACAAGATATACCGGATAGAGGACTCTTACTGTATTGATCTGGCATCCCATGGTTCATAATTCCGCTGAAACAGTCGCGCGAGCCAGACGTAACCTGTGCCAGCTTGAGGACGTGGGCAGGGATTAAATACGGCTTTCCGCCAATAGTGAAAGTCACGGAGGGAAAAGAAATGCATGGGACTAAAGGGAGTCAATCAAAAGTACTAGATTCGATCGAAACTCACGGGTGTAGAAACCACCCCCGAAGGCCTTACCACCATATGCCTGGTGTAGGGGCGAAAACTTTCGACAGATCACCCAACTGTAGTTTGAATCAGTGTCGATGATGGCGGGTACATCTGTCAGAACTATCTTGTTAACTTTAATGTTATCTATCTTCAGTTGCCAGAGACTCTGAATGGGAAATCTAAGTATGCATCAAGTACCACCTGATGTTTACCTTCACCGGATGTGTCACAGGAGTAAAGGCGAGGGTGCTCTCAATGTATCCTTGTTTATTCCACCGACATACAGCTCGCCTCCAAAAGCGGTGAGCATGAGTGAAAACACTGGTTGAGGCAGCTTTCCTTCATTAAAGAGCGTGTGAAACAGGGGGCTAGCAGGATATGCTGAATATGACGGGAAGGCTAATCCCAATATACCATCTGAAGCAAACTCAGGTGCTGCCATATTTGAAGAGTATGTTGTTGCTGCACCGAAGGTCTGAACGTCTGCCTATCAATCAGTCAAAAATTATCACGTTCGCAGGCAGCAAAAACATACGGTGAAACCAGCAATGGTTACATTATCCGTGTATTGTCCACCACTGACAATCGCACCATCCGCGAAACGCGTATCAAAATATCGATTGAGGGCCGAGGCGGTTGAGGATGAGGCGGGATCCCAGAGGTTATGGTGGCTTCTGCAGTTCTCGTCACTGGTTGACGCTGGAACAAAGAGGTCGCTGGGTCGAATAAGACGAGGGAGTAGGATAATATTCATCAGGAAATTGGGGAGATGATGATATACCCAGATACAAATCACAATTGAATCCCAGCAGGATAGATATAGATAATAGTTGATCAGCAATTATAAGTTCATCTTCATTCTGGAGATAGAGTGACACTGAGATGCCTGAGTATGCCTTGATGATGGCTTCCAGATCAGCCATGGGGGACATGGTAGATATTGATCATCAAGGTGCAATATACCTTCTTAATGTTAATCTGTTGATCAAAACAAATGTGTGTGATAATATTAGGTCAGACCTGATCAATACTTATCATCCAAACATCATCAAGGGGCTGTAGTGACAATAAAATGCCTAGAGGATATCTGGATGACAATCCTAAAATCAGCCTGGAAGAACCATGGTAAAACTTGATCATGAATTTCAATTTATCTTCTTAATGTTAATCTATTGATCAGAACAAATATGTGTGATAATATTAGGTCAGACCCTGATCAATACTTATAATCCAAACATCATTAAGAGCTTGTAGTGATATTAGAGTGCCTAGAAAATATCTGGATGACAATCCTAAAATCGGCCTGGAAGGACCATGGTAAAACTTGATCATGAATTTCAATATACCTTCTTAATGTTAATCTGTTGATCAACACAAATATGTGTGATAATATTAGATCAGACCCTGATCAATACTTATCATCCAAACATCATTAAGAGCTTGTAGTGATATTGGAGTGCCTAGAGGATGTCTGGCTGATAATCCCAAAATAAGTCTGGAACAATATGATCGTTGAATTGCAATTTACCTTCTTAATGTCAATCTATTGATCAGAACATATATCTGTATTGATAGCCTGCAGTGACATTTGAATGCCTACTAATAAAAATCAGAGAGATGATGTCATTTCCCCTCTAGTAACTTGAACATGTCTCCATTCCCAGACTCACATTCCATGCAATGACAATATATGGTGGGAAGTTCATATATCCAGATATATCTTACAAATATTTATAAAGTTGATGCAATAAGTCAAGTGCTGGATAAGAGAATATCAGTTATTGCCAGGTTGGCAGCAGAATTTTAAGGTATGAACAGGCAGTAGAAAAAAAACCCCAAGTAAGATGGTATCTTATCACTGGTGTACTTGGTGAATAATTACCAGTACTTTGCCATAGTTCAGCATGATCCAGTGGTAGCATTATGATGCTCAAGCTATCACCATAGTACCAACAACCATATGGCTGGTATAAAATGATATGTGTAAGATCATGGAATATCAGTAGTTGCAACTTGCAAGAGGATCATCAAGAAGTTCCAAATATGAACATACTATCCCAAGCCAGCACTAGTTGGTAAATGATTATAACTGCCTATCAATCCATTGGTATAATTAGTCCTACATGGTTGAGAGGTAATGTCATGTTATCAGAATGGTACAAACAAATTCATAGTTGCCAGATGCAAGATCAGGGAATATATACAATTACAAGGGATACAGCAGAAAGGTTAAGATATGATCAAACATTAACCATCCTTAACTTGTTGTTGTTGCCAACTTGGCAAACACTGATACCCTCTGATCTAGCACTCGACCTATTGCATCAAACTTATGTTCCTAAGATCCATTTGGCATAAGCTCCCCACCAATTTACTGATTATCATCCTTGCTGTTTCCCCTCATGCACCGCTAACACAACTCACACAAATAATGCATTTTGTGCTATTGCTCCCACTCTCGACAGCTAGAACTACTACCATAGGCTCAACTTTCTGGACAATTCAAGTAGATTGTACATGTCTATCAATTGATCAAGTACTCATGTAGTACTATAAGATAAAGTACCGTGAGGGCTGGGCTAGAGAACCGCACGGGTTATGTGAACGTATCATTTCGTGCAGGTCACAATTTTGTGACCTGTACTAGCCGTAGTTGTGCTCGTACCCGCCGTGCAGGCACCCATGGCAATGTCGTCGTCATGTTGTCATTATTTACAAGTCGACGATGTGTCGTTGAGTCGACAGTTGTTGTTGCCATCATTGCGCCATTGGTCTCATTGTCTCGCGTCAACGCATCATCACGTTGGGTGAGCCCAGGGTAGGGATGCGAGCACATGGGGACGAGGTGTTATCATGTCAGTTGTCGCCACTATGTCGAGTTAAACTTTGAGGTCAGGGCGAAGGTGGGGGACGACGTGTCGACACGTCGTCATGTCGTGACATGCCGTTGTGTCGATGCATCATGGTCGAGTCGTTGTCGTGTTGGGTAACTTGGGTTGTTGCACGAGGGAGGATGGTGAGGATGGTGAGCACCAGCACCAGCACCGTGACGATGCAGACTCACCATCGTCGACGTTGACTCGTTCTTGCGTCGTCGGCATCGTCGCATCAGCGTCGTGTCCGACTCGTTGCCCCAACTCACGCCAGGACCCACAGGTAAACCCACTTCTGTGTACAAATGAAATGAGGAAACCATGCGCACTTGTGAAGTAAGTGCTCGTTGCACATACCTGATCGTAAAGACCGCCTCCCTCCGACTCGGAATCGGCCAAGACAACATTGATGTGACACGCTGGTTGGTTAGAGCAGCAATTCATCGATCTTCTGTCATGTACCGAGCCATACTGGTGATCATCCCGTGCGTTCCTCTCTTTTTTTGTCATATCATTAGTTCGTGCACATTCATATTCCCCTTATCCCTGCAGTTCGGGCGAATGCTCGAGGCAACTTACCCGCGGCCGAGACGAATGGATCCTGCTAGCGAACGAGGAATCTCAGTACAGCGTGAATGATGGCCCATAGAAAGGGGATGCATAGTACATACCTCGAAATAGTAGGCAATGAACCCGCGGGGTTTAACGAGAAGAGCTGTTTCGAATATCCACCACATGGTGCCGTGTCCATTTTGATGAGATTGAAGTCGTCGAATGGGCTTGTGGTACGCGTGTCTGCAACTGCGGTTCGGGTTGGTCCGGCGTCGTCCGCGGAGTTCCCCGAACTCTGAATTTCAGTCGCGCTGGAATCCCACCAAGACCGTGACATATGCCTACGTACAGATTATCGATACCAACCCTGTATCCGACGGCGGGCTAGCTCGCCATAAGAACAAAGGGGTAAAACGACGTGATTTTTCCAATCCATGTTGGCGTGCCATGTACATACACATCTATCTAAGTCAAATGAAGGTGAGTAGTACTACAGTGTGTAGTCATGCAGTTCGTTTGTCGCCGAGCAGTTGCCTGATGCTGTTATGCAAGAAGAAAGAGAAAAAGAAAAAAAGGTTACCCCAATGGTCAGTTAACAATGGGGCAAAAAGAACGGTCGAAAGTATTCATACAAAGGGTTCACCAATGAACGGAAAACCCTTGAATGGTGCAACTGCAACTGCCGCGGCTCTTATCCAAGAAATGAGACAAAAGAATGAAAATGCTGGACGGAGATACACTGTGAGATAGGGTCCACAATGGAATGTAATGAACGGAGAGGAAAACGGAAAAAAGAGAAACCAATAAATAAAACACCTTGTGCGCAGAACGAATCGCCAAGCCACTCGCTCCGCTCGCGAGCTTGGCAAACAAGCCTTAGAGCTACGCTCGAGGAGCACCTCGTACCGCCCCTCCTCCGCCACCTTCCCATCGTCGATCACCACCCGATCACACATCTGCACCACCTCCACCTTGTGTGTCACCATCACCGTCGTCCGCCCTTCGCACTCTTGATCGTCTCGAGTACCGCAGCCTGGTTCGCACCATCGAGAGCCGACGTACATTCATTTAAGATCAGGATATGCGAATGACGTGTGAGCGCGCGCGCGATCTGTAAACGCTGGGCTTGTCCACCAGAAACGAGTGCGGCATTCTCGCCCACGAGGGTGTCGTAGCCTTGCGGGAGCGACATCACGAACTCGTGTACGTTGGCGGCGCGCACGACGTCCTCGTCAGTGACTTCATCGAGATGTCCATAAGCGATGTTCTCCCGCATGGTACCGTCGAACAGGTTCGGAGTCTGGTTCACAACCGCGACGTGGTTGCGGAGATGGTGGACGTCTATCCACCGGAGCTCGTTCAGCCCAACAGAGATCGTGCCCTCGGTGGGCTCGTACAGCCTTTGCAGTAGAGCCGCCACCGTCGAATTGCCACAACCGAGAGGCCCCAACGAGTGCGACACACTCCCCTTCAGAGATTTTCATCGAGAAATTCTTCAACACTGCCGTATCGGGCTGTGCTGGGTAGGAGAAGGATACGTCCCGTAGCACGAGGTCGCCAGAGATCGGTGGTCGGAGCACACCTTGAGACTCGCTCGTCCCGTCGGTGGGAAGCTTTACAAATTGGAGAAGATCCGTGGTAGCTTGGACGCTCTTGAAAATCTGTTGAGTGAACGCCATGATTTGACTGCTGATCGTGACCGTGAAGACGACGAGGTTAAGTACTTGGAGCATCCGGAGATACGTGTAGGTGCCATTGGCAATGAGCACCGCGCCAGTATAGAACAAGAGCGCCTCTGCGAGGTAGATGAGACCGGAAGCCACACCATATGTGCATCCTTCAACAAACGCGCCACGGACACCAGTATAAAGACAGACAGAGATCGCCTTGTCGAACTGGGATTGAAGAACTGGCTCCAGAGACATGGCACGGACGCTGCGAATATTGAGGATCGTCTACAACAATGAAAATCAGAATGAGTTAGGAGACCGGGATTAGGGACCATATATGAACGTACCTCGTAATACACCCTGGCAACCTCCTCGCGAGCTCGCTTGTTCCTAACCTCGCATTTCGCGACCAGTCCCGCTTGGAGGGCTATAGTACCGACAAAAACAGGACCGATGGCGATGCCGACGAGCGTCAGTTGCCAACCCCACACCATAGCCCAGAGAAGGCCCACGCCCATCATGGCCACAACGACAACGAATTGGCCCATGACGACTGCTAAAAGGGTCCGCGCATCATCGCTGTCCTTGACGAGGCACTGGGCGAGCACTGCAGGGGAATGTGCTGGCGAATCGAACCAAGGCTTGTCTTGCGCGAGCACGCGAGAGTACGCGATATTGCGCAATCGGGTAACCCATTGGATGGCCGACATTTCCATGAGGAAGCATTCAAGACCCATAAACAGGCCGTCGACAGCTGCAATACCGAGGACGAGAGCGCCATACGAGTTGATGCTAGCGGAGCCGGGGTTGGCAGACACCTCAAACATCAGACGGGAAAGCAGGAAGAAAAAAATCGGTGTCATAGCGCCGCTCGCCAAGCACGCGGCGAGACCGAGGAAGAAGACATGTTTGGCGGGAACAGTCGGATATATGACACGGAGCGTCCTGATGAGACTGGGTGCAGGAGCACATTCCGGTGTCGAGGGTATCTGGTCGGGCTGGACAACCTGAAAACGACAACTTGCTGCTTGTGAACCTTATGGAGAGCTAGTCCGCTGTTCGTCCGTTTGCAGTGAGGTGCGATGGGGTGGGAAGAGATGAAGTTCAGCTATTGTGGAAGTTACTGTTAGTGTTAAGCAAAGATGCTTGATTGTGCTTACCGAGCCCTGACACTGATCTCGTCTTTGAGGGCGCACGCGATATTCATAAATCGAAAGAGTTGAGAGACGGAAGCCACGTCCACCGTAAGTAAGTTACAGGTGTCTCAATAATGGGTTCATCGCGATGGTGCTCGACCTTGTGTCCCGAACTGGCCGACATCGCACTCCGGCGAACTCCGCAGACGACGCCGGCTTGCCGGATTCTGCTGGAAAATCCATACCCCAGTCGTCCTCCGAAATGACAGACAAGATTATTAATGTCGCGTTGATAAACCTGGAACCCTGACTAGGGTCCAGGAATTTGGAAACACACTTCGGAACTCAACAAAAGGTATCGGAGTACTAGGTCCGTTTTGTGACTTCCAAACGTCATTACTCTGTCGCGAAAGGTGTCTGAGCGCAGACGAAAACATCGGCTATACGGCATCCGATCACCGCACACCGCACCCACAGGTCTGCGTCTGCAGGCAGGCCCGCTGGGTGCACAACCATGATGTGCGGTCGATCCATCACCCGTTTCTCGCGTACCAGCGTGTTCCAAAAACTTGGCACCGACACGTAGCACTGCGACGACGTCTGAATCCAAGTTCTAGTCCGCCGCTGCCACCACTCGTCATCTGCATCGCCACGAGAGACTGGACAGTCAGTATCGTGTAGTATCGGAGCGGCGCAGACGTTTTGTTCTTCTTTCTCTCACTTCGTCCGCGAAGGGATCGCTCAACGATGCTAAACTACCCAAGTCGAAAGTTAAGCGGGCAAGGCCTTGTTTGGCCTTGCTAGACTTGGACTTTTTTGCTGATATGATCGGGGATGTGCCTCCTTACCGAAATGCGGAATCAGATGGGCATTGGGTAAGCCTTTCATTTGTTTCGTCGCGGTGGCAATATTAACTACATAGTGTTTCAGTCAGATATTAAAAAAATCTGTATTTTCTTTTCCTTTATACCCAGTTTTTTTGTATCGTCCCATCTCGCCCCCTCGACTCATTTGATGCCAGTGCCGTAAGTAGTGTCGCGTAGAGTAGCTCTTGTCATGTGATCATTATGTAAGCTGTTTGGATACCCGATCACTTGTTAAAGTTTGTCCAATTTCTCAGATTTCAAATGGGGCGGCGGAAAGGTGACTCGGAACGTCCAAAGAGGGTCGGGGCGGGTCAGGGTGGCGCTAGAGAAATGCGCCAATGCCGCATCACTCCACCACAGGCTGCTGTGACTGCATCGGGGTCTGTACTACGCGGCCTACGCCCACTCGAGCGCTAGCGTCACCACTCACAAACCATCATGATCGCAGCACTCGTTGGACTGGTAGTCATTCTGCTGGTCGTCGAGGGTGTACGGAGGTTCAGACGGTCGCAGTCCCACCCCACGCGACCACCGCTCCCCCCCGGCCCGAAACCGCTCCCGTTCTTCGGAAACCTGCTTGACCTGAACAAAGACGCACCCCATCTCACTTACATGGCATGGTCAAAGATGTACGGTACGTCCATTCTCCGATCAAGGCAAATGACAATCACAGCACCGACGAACAAACATCGAACAAACAGGCGATATCACATACATGCGCGTCCTGGGACAAGACATGATCATTCTGAATTCAGAGCAAGTCGCCTCCTATTTGCTCGTATTACCCCGCGGCGGGCCGTGCAAAGCCGAAGCCAAAACTCGTCGGTGACCTTCACTGCCCTTGTTGTGCTCTTAGTAGTATGTACTTAGAGACCTATGTAGTGCAGAATATGGTGTGGGATATATTCCATGACATGTCCGTGCACCTAACCACTAAATCCCGCACACGATGTTCCAAAAATCCCGCACACATCTTAAGTAATCACTAAATCGCGCCCACTATTACTAAAAAAATCGCGCCTATTTTTTGGGGGTTTGGGACGTCATAAATGCTCGAACAGCGCTCGGAAAAATACTCGGATCGTCCTGTGTTCTCTGCGACTTGTGCGTATTTGCGTTCTGTCCTGCATCCTACGTGATGCGTGACCTCTCTCCCGGGCTGCGGGCTGACGCTTCTCATCCGCGTTTGCATAGGTTCGGCCCCTACTTTTTCCCTCGCCCTCACTCCACCCCCATCCCCATCCCCTCTTCGTGGATCTTCATCCTCGACCCGACCCTTCCTCGTATCCGCACGGGACGTGTCGACAACCCCATCCGTTCCAACAGGGATGACGCAACGACAACGCCCCCCTACCTCTCCCCTGCTTTCATCAGGAACTTGGGGTTTTTTCTGACTCAACTGATGGTGACTGACAGTGACTGAAATGACTGACATCAGCTATATCAGAAACATCAGAACAGTCAGAGTGTCAGATCAAATCAGTAAATCAGTGGA
>JBBPOL010000172.1:0-18225 GCA_038091435.1 Leccinum variabile | reverse complement strand
CCATACCAACAATGAACAGCTCGTTGTGCAGCCTTGTGGTGTTATCAATGGTTGAGGCACCATGTATTTCCATGAAGCCGTCTCCAATGTTTTGGTAGGCCCCCACCTTTTCATGCTCACTCCATGCTGATGGATGCTAGATTATGATCAAACAATTGTACTTGCAATTTTTAAAGAAATCATGATTTAATATATAGCTTTAACTACCATATAAAGCATATACTATGTAGTTATTTAATCCCTATGAGGATTGAGAGCATAGATCAAATATTATCAGTATTTTAAATTCTGTCTATATTTGAAGGCTTACCATCAATGAAAAACTTATCTCCTCTCATCCCTCAATCTGACCAACTCATCATATATTAATGATCTGGTTTGACATCAGTCCTAAATTTTACTAACTCATTTTACCCATAAATTAATGAGCTGAGCTGTCTATTTCAATAATACATATCCTAAATCTTTGAGTGATAGATGATAACATTACAATTATTATGAATTAGAAAGCACATCAAATTGAAAGATTGAGCAATTGATCATATAGTTATGGAGTGTATATTTGATCTTCAATATATCATAGATCAATATCTGATCACCTCATACATATATAACAACTTCTATACAATTGATATACTAGCTCATTATCTTTACTATGACACATGTGATATCCTAGATCTTGCTGTAGCATTATCGATCCAGTGCCCCAAGGATCATTGAGTTGGAGTCGATATTTGTACATTGATCACCCAGTAGACTGTCATACATAATAATAATTCAAGTAGGACATGGAAAAGTGATTTGATGTCGTCAGTGTGTGTATGATCCATAGGCCCATGTTATGACTAGATAGAGGTGAACCCTCATTTAATCTGTTCTCTGTAGGTTTCCATATTGTCATCCACTGAATCGTGACAATCCAGTGACTGTGGATCTGTGGAACGACATCTCAGATGTGTTGGAGCTTTTTCTTTGTTCTCACTTTGTTGAGCATCCAATGTTACCTAGTGGTCTTTGACAACATATTGCATATGATTTGAGTCTGTGCAAGATAACAGATGTGAACCTCCTTGTTTTTATTCTTCATACATTTCGGTGTTTTCATCTACTGAATCTGTGATGACAATCTAGTTTCCATGTTTCACAGTGGTCTTTGATGACATCAATTGAGCACATGTCCCCAAGAAACTTAAGCTTGAAATTAAATGTTACCAGTGAGTATCATTATAGGCGAGGGAAGGAGGAAATTATTGATTCATTTAGGGAAATGGATTATGGATGATGGAGTTTCTATGTGATTGGATAGAAAGGCAAGCAAGCTGCAGATCCAAGCAGGTACAGATCTTTTTGTCACAGTGACATCAAAAAATGTAGATCATATAACACCACCTGATCTATTGTAAACATGGAGACAAATCTTGACATTGCTGATAGATGATAGATAACCCTAAGGCAAACATCTCCAGGGTTGTTCCATATATAATGTGAGGTATGCCTTGGTATCTATTGTCTTAGGACAAAATACAGCATGCTGGTATAGCCTAAGTTGTTCTTGACGATAGAAGGGCATTAGGACAACCTCTCTCAATAATTTTACATAATTCTTGTATTATTGAGTTTTTATAGGAAATATCTACTATTATCTGTAAAGTTGACACCCTGTAGTGAGTCAAACTGTATAATCATTGGAATTATCACATTTTACTTGCAATTCTATCAAATATCAACAACGGGAAATTTTCACATGTAAAAGACATTCATTTTCAATGTAAAACAAGCTCATTTACATTGATATATATTCACATGTCTTTGAAACAATAAAAAAAGAAGAGTCAAAAGTCATGGATAATGAGGGTACAAGAATTGGAGGGAGCTGCTGGATTTGAACTCACTAGCTTGCGCTATCTGGAGGTGGGCTGCACTATTAGCTCCCAACAGCTTTTATATTGTCAGCTTTTTTCTGCTTAAAGTGATGTATAGAATGTTTTTCATTCACTGCAGCCAAGCTTGTGTCCTTCTTGGATGGACTGTTTGTCTAGTCTGTAAAGATATAGGGCAACAAATAAAATAGTTATGTGGATTTGTCACTGGAATCAAATTGATCTATATAGTCTAGATAACATTTATGTGCCACTGACTGCCAGAGAATCCCCATGTATGACCTTTAGAATGCAGCTGACCAATATTAAGCACCTTCAACACATTCAGCTTGCTGTATCTGGTGGCTAACTACATTTTGTAGACCTAGGCTGGTTGGCAGATGCCATATCATCCAGCTACTGGATCATACTCCAGCAGACCCTTGCATGTACACTAGAGATGCAAATAACTTTCCAAAATAGTTTTCTGACATTCCAGACCCTTAGCTGAGCTGAAAGGCTCAAAATGGTTTTCATTCAGGCCAATTGATGTACTAGATTATCTCTATAAGTCACTACAAAGTAGTACTAGTCTGATCATGCTCAACTACTTGTTGTACATATAAAACAAATACGTGTGAATTAGATGAACTTTCAAATCTTCCTATATAAAGAATACTTATCAATCACAAACTCGACAAACGATCTCTGGACATGCTATTCGAACACCCAGTATACACATGTACCCGCTAATGTGGACACCATGAGGAAGTTGTTAGTGCTGCTTGCATCAAGATAATTGTGGATATTATCTATGTATACAACACCAGATTTACCATCTGAGTCGAGATTGCTATGCTAGACTTGGAGCCACAAAATTTTGTGTCCAAAGGGTGCTAGTAAAGAGGTGGTTAAAAAGATAAAAATTACTGTAAAAGTTTGATAATGGAATATGGACTGAGTCTGCTCTCAAGAATGAAAGGTTCTTCAATGAATAGCCGCTTCATCTCCATTCATTTTCAATTGACCCCACTATATCCATTCAAGCTCAAATGTATCTTGTATGCTATGATGGGCAAAAAAGCAATCAGACATACAAGGCGGTATCCGATAATTTCTTTACATTGGCATCATTTTTGTCCACCCACTCATTGGCCAATCCTATATTTCAACTGGTCAGTGGTGAGTGCCAGTGCTCGGACTCAGACGACTTGGAACTGTGCACAAAAGTAGAGATAACCAATCTTGGTTACTGCCAGTGGTGTTTCCAGTTCTGAGGCTGGACCTGTTTCCAAAATCAAGTCTCTAACACCAAGACCATACTCAACCATACATGTGAAGCAACAAGGCAATATGTATTGAACACAAACATAATGCCAGTGGGTGCCTGGGCATGTCTACACTGCTTTGCTTGTGGATATCACGAAATAATGTCCTGAATGTCTGATTATCCTAAGGTGTGCGCCACTGGCACTGTTATATGCCTCAAGCTGTCATGGTTAGCACTGGGTGTGGATGTGGAGCCAACCTGAACTAGATTGGCTATCTCAGGTGTAAAACAGTCTAGAAACTCAAATATGAGTATATAAGGTGTGCAAGTAGAACTTGTCCCAAGGATCTGGAGTGCTACTATAAATAAATAAGGGGTGACTGTACACCAGTCACAACCGGCTGACTGGTTTCAACTAGTTGCCTGACAACTGGTTAAACCTGAAAAGTAGACAACTGGCAACTGCAGTCCAGTTGTGATCCAGTCCAGTTGCCAGTTGCATCACCAGTTGCCAACTGGACTTTGAAACACTGGAAGTAGTCAGTCTGGAGTGAGGCTAAATGTCTGAATCATCTAGTTGACCCGATGGAAAATGCACTATTGGATTGTCATATGTGAAACCAGATAAAGACAACCTCAATTCAATAAGAACTATGGCACTTCAACAAGGCCACAAGACACAAGGAGGGAAATGTGTAGAAAAGAGGAAATCCAACCAGAACAAGACTGGCTTGTTTGGTTGCTGCATTCAAGTATTTATACTATTGGTACATGTACACAGACCAGCTTTCATTGTGATAAATTGTCTGCACTTGTCTGTGCATGTCAATATATCATCAGCCTATTCATGCTTTGCTGTGATACACTTTCCATGCTTTTCTGGTGTCATGATTTGGGTGACCAGGGTGTACTAATATATCAGCTAATGAGCCTGAGTGCCAGGTCAGACTGCTGATATATCATATCATTCATCTTGGAAGCGATGGGCCACACCAATACATCACTCACACTGATTGTATGCTGTGATTCACATGATGTATCAACCATGGTCATTATATCAGCTATACTAGTAGTAGTGGGTACCGGGGCCCTTCAGCTTCTTTGTGATACAGTCCTTATAATCCATTCAGGCAAATGAACTTTTTACTGGTATACTACTGTGCCCTGCTGAGCAGCTGATACATCACTCATGTTGATCATGTAATGCAATTCACATGATGTATCAACCATGGTTGGTAGTGCTGCTTCTTGTGATACATTCCTTATGCATTCAGGCAAATAGGATTTTCAATGATCAGTTATGCTTCGGTGGATAGAAAATTTACTATGAGGACTACTACATCATATGTACTGATAGTTTGCTCAAGTGATATATTACACAAAAGAATAAAAAAACACCCAAAACAGTTGTTATATTGCTCCAAACCTGGTACAGATATATCATTTCTGGCTCATTTCCATTGGGTCCTCAGAATCTCTGGTCCCTGGAACTGGAATGGTTTGTGGAATGGTCTGCCATAATGACTTTAATGCTGTAACTAACCCTGAGTGAGCCTATTGTTTAGCACATGCCACACATGCCACCCAACCCTCATGATCTGCTTCGGTTTGGCCTATTGATTTATTTTTCCATAGGAAAAAAGCTTCAATCCATTGCATTTCTTCTTTGAGCAATGTTACCTCCTCTTTCCACTGAGCCATGCGGGCATGTGCTTTGCACTATTTGCTTCATAAAACTATGAAAGTTCAAGACCTGAAGACAAATTTACATAAGGGACTGATTTACTCTCCTGAAGATCATCATCATTGCTTCTGACCACACCTGGCATCTTCCAAATCCATGACAGATCTCTTGAACTTTTCGTTTGGTTATCCAACATGTCAGTCATATACCTCATGTCGGCATCTCATAAAGAATGCATCTGTTCATCCCAACCAACTTTGCCCAGTGACAGGGCCAATTCCTGCAATCTCTCCCTTGAGATCATGTACCTAGCTTTTCTACATTGTTTTTTCTTGGCCATGTTAAATATACAGAGATGAGAGAACAGTTGAATGATCTGTCATATATCATTGAGGGTATTGTTTACTTGTGCATGACATAGTTCCCACTCTATATGCTGCAGTCTCAGATCACAGGGAGTCCCAGCGGGCAGTTCTGATGGCAGCCAAAGCTTGACCTTTTCAAGTTTGATGTCATTATTCATGCCCTCCCTCAGATGTTTCTCACTAACCTACATTAGCCAACTTATATCTTTTCTAGTGTTGCACTGATACTTTTGCCACTACTGTATTTTCACACATATTTACTATAGCACTTAGCATCCACTGACAATCAAAGATAGGTGTCCGCAACTCGGAGAAAAAAAAAATCACTGCTAGATTTAAAGCTACTCATAGTTCAGCTGAAAACTGTATTTCTCCTTGTTAATATTCCTTATTGTTCCTCACATTTCTCTTAATGTCAAATCTTTGTCAGATAAAGTTCCAGTTCCAGAATACCTTACAGACTTCCTACACTCCCAACAAAACAACCAACTGATTAGGAGGTTTTGCAAGAATTCTCAGGCCCTTACTAGTTCTAAATCTGTTGACTATATATCTTCATGCACCTTGATAAGATATTTGATCAAAGGGGTGCTAATCAGATTCTACATGCCTGGAAGGAGCTGGAGGCAACTAATCCTGGGCATCATCTTTCCAACAATGGCAACCAGTCTCAAACAGAAGTCTTGTATTTTGGAATTTAGGAGAAGTATCTGAGGAAGCCTTACAGTATTCACCAGAGAAACCGACTCTTTGCTGAAGGTTATACAAAGATTATAGAAAAGTATGCTTTTTCTTTTTCTTTTCATTCAATTATTTTGCTGATCTTATATTGTATTTAGAGGTCATCTCAGAATCTCTCAATATCTCTAGCATGAGATTGAGCTTCATCCAGCTCTTTCCTTTGGTCTTTCCTTTCATTGCCTTGCTGAAAAGAGAGGAGGTGCAGAAGAGATTCACATTGACTGGCAAGACGATGCCAGAGTGCCAGCCATCATTTTTGCAGTTGGGAACTGGAAGGGAGGTCATTTTGAGATTCTTCAATTAAAAGTGCAAGTCCCTATTAGACCTTTTCAGGTTCGTTTGATTGTGAATAAGCTAGTTGCTCATTGCACTACTTCTGTTCAAAGAGAGAGGGTTGTCTTTGTTGGCTTTGCTGATAAATTTCTACTTAAACATGCAGAAGAAAGTAGCACACTATATATTTGATCTGCTCTTGTATATATTCATGCTGTAAACTCTTCTTCCTTCCTAGTCACCAACTCTGATCATATAACTGCAGCATCAAGTGGTGCCAGGACAACCCTACATGATATACATGGAGTTGGCCAAGTATATATTTGAGGATGACCCTGAGTACAGTGCAGAATGGCTTGCAAAGCCACAAGCATTTGTAAGCCCCACTCAGCACAATCACAATAAATAAGTACTATATCTTTCATCTTATAACTACTACTAACCATATCGGGCATGCCTGCTTGTCACGTAGCATGAAACTTCAATATAACAAGCAGCTCATGAGCTTGGGTCAAATAGGTGGAGGACTGATGATTGAGGAGTCGAGAAAAGAGAAAAGAGTGGGATGCTTAGTACATTGTTTCTCTCTCATCGAACTTGTGCTTATCATTTGTAGACAAAATTGTGGAGGAGTTCTCATGGCTCCCCATCTTCCATGGACAAACTGATGCAAGCATTGGAAACCATGACATTCTGTGAACAATCACTAAGTTCTGGCAGTGACTGGGTGATGGATAACCACAAGTTGTGAGCACTCAATCAGGTTTAAGTTTGGCTTGTGACTGGGACTGCGACAACTTGATCAAAAATACATACCAGCGCTCATCACTCTCATGTGCCAAAACAGTACAGAGGGTAAGGTAACACACAATGGTGCATATTTCAGTATTATCAAGCCAATATCTATGTCTTGTGAGTCACTATCTCATTGTTATCCCATAACTATCTCATAATTATTCTATAAATATTGCATAAGGATTCCAAAACTGATCAGGTGACTTGCCACAGCACACTCACCTCATTCACACTAGTGCATCTCTGGTTCCACTTCTCTCAGTCATGGGACATCCAACATTCAATCATACTACAGAGGACCATGTCATGGCTAAGCAGAAGGCACATCAGCAATATTATCAGCATTGACTAGTTCAAATAGACAAATTATTCTTTACACTCACTCAAAACACAGCAACAAAGCAGCTATCTTGATGAAATTGAATCTTCTTTTGATGGTTTCCCTCATCCACTGTATTTATTGTTCTGCCAAGCAATCCTCCCATTGTGCTTGTCTGTAATCCTTTAGCATCCAACCTCTTCCCTGTTCCAATAAAAAGGTATGTAGTTGTGAGATTCTTTGTGCCCCCTCTGATGTTTGAAGATGGATGGCAACAACTGGGCAATACGTGAGCAGAAGGATTGGCTCAGGGCTTACTACAACGAGTACTATGTCTCATGTTAAAAGACTACACCGAATGAAAGCTTGTATTTTATATGGAGTAGCTCAAGAAAAAAGAGGCTGGGTTCTCTCCAGGCATGATAAAAGAGTCATTGAATAAGATTCAACTCGACCATCTCACCAACGGAGTCGTGCAGTGTCAAACGGTAAGCCCTACTACAATTTACAGTTCTAATGTTAATGGATTGAATATCTTGCAACTCATCAATGTGATAAGATGGCTGGAAAACAAAGTCCACTAAGTTCACAACATCATCCCTCCCTTGTCACTGCCTACCTACGCTTGTTATGATTGTCTCCTAAGTTTACTCTATGTCTTTTCTCTCTTTCTTTCTGCTTCGCTTATCACCTCTACTTCGTGTTTACCTTGTATCATAGATCTCGGGTGATTTCGTATCTCGTTCCACATCGTATGATTGTCTCCTAAGTTTACTCTATGTCTTTTTTCTCTTTCTTTCTGCTTCGCTTATCACCTCTACTTCGTGTTTACCTTGTATCATAGATCTCGGGTGATTTCATATCTCATTCCACATCACTGATGATCCGACTTTCCCCTATCTTTGTTCCTTTTCTTTCCTATCTCCCTTCCAATCTCTCCCTATCTCTGTTTGATCCTCTGACTCATGATGACATCTCATCATTTGTAACCCTAAGCTAGAGCTACTTGGAATATCACTTAGTTCTCTGCCAATCCTCAAGTCCGTCGTCTTCAGTCCCTTCAAGCCTCTGCCCTCTCAGGTGTGTCTACAGTCATCAAGTGAAGCAACTCTTCGTGAGATCCTCCTCGTCGAACCCTCAGTCTCTTCGTCTTCGAGTCTCGCCAGGTGTTACTCTTGCTTGACTAATCCTTCATCCTTAGTCTTTGCCCCACCTCCAAGTCTACATCTAACCCTATCCAGGCCAGCTGTAACAACACTTTAGTTTTTATCTTGCTTAATGTATTGCATAGCCCTCCACAGCTTCTTACTTATCCATACTGCAGATAACTCACATCTTCCAATGTTCCATCTTATAGTGGTTAAAGGCTCGCTTCTTGTCTGTAAATGCTAAGCTAGAAGTACTTGATATACACTTGTTCTTTGCTCACCCTTCAAGTTCTTTCCCCTCTCAGCATGTGCTGCCTTGAGCCCTTGTCGTTCAATATGAACACCTCCTCCTTATTCTCTAGTCCTTAGTCCTTCAAGTCTATGTCTGACCTTATCCAGGCCAGTGGTAACAAAGATAGTAATATGGGGTATGTTATTCATTATCCAATTGGAATACAGACTGATCACTATCATGAAGGACCTATAATATAATAAAATTACTTGTCATTGCAGGAAAAAGAAAGCTCAATCATTTTGAAATGAACATCTTCAAGGCTTTCTGTTCTTTATGGACCTGGCAAGAATATTCTATTATTTGGGAATAAGGTCTTTTGAAACATACCTTGGGAAGTAAAGCCCAAAGATGACCCTGTCTGACAATTGAATGCATTTCAAGGCATGGCAACATATCTATGAGTAGTGAAATGGATTTGCTACTCAAATACTAAAAATTGTGACAGCCTTGTTTGACAAGTATAAGGAGCTGCAGTCAATTGAGGACCCATGATGCAACCTACATGAAAATTGTGGGTTGTTCGGGATCCAATCAAGTATGTTGATGCAAATTGTAAGAAGCAGGAGAAGCAGATGTCCATCTTCCCCTACATGTGGAAAGAAGTTAGTGACACCATCCATTTGCCTATCACCTAGCTCGGAATAGGCAGGAGGGCCGGTGGTGCTCTTGCATTATCTAATGTAGCAGTAAGTTTTACACATCTTCTTGAGCAATATATTCATTCCTTTGTGATCAAGCTCCATTCTCTGGAACACTATGGAGTCATGCCACCAATGAGGTAATGAAATCTATTGATAAACTGTCTAACAAAGGTTGGAAGAAGATCATGGAGGGAGCTGCTGCCCATATGGGAATTTACCAAGTTTGAGCTTCCCATTTAGTTAGAAGCAGAAATAGGGAACTTTTAGCTAGAGCTGCTTGTTATGAGGCAGATTCAGAGCAAGAGGGAGAGGAAGGGGAGGGAGAGGATTAGTTAGATTTGGGACAATGAACTCATTAGTGCTCTTAAATTGCCAATGTGTATAGAAAGTCTAAATAATTACAATTATCTGATAAGCTGGATTTCTTATATACTTAATACAATAATGTACAGTTATTATCCATTGGTACTTTAAACAGCAAAAAGATAGTGTGAGTTGATGTCGCTGGTTGACAGACAGACCATGACGTCTGACAGTGCCGCTTGATTGAATTTCAGTGTTGCCAAGAGGTGATTTTTTTTTTTCAGTTGTGAAACAGAAGGAAAGGTTACAATGTTAGGACTAAATGGCCATACTCTGGTCTTCTTGAAGGCAGTTTGTATCAGTTCTGGCATTAGAACATTGCAGTGAGCTTTCTCATAGACAGAAATGAATGATTGTTTTGTAACTTGTTGTCCAGTGTGGCGCTTGAATTCATCCTGTTCCTTGGAACATCAAGTCTCTGGTAAATGTGTGTTGTGTGTGTATAGCAAAGAACATGAATATTGTATCCTTGTATTTGTATTATTTTGTTCAGTGGGATCTAAATGGTCCACGTCAGGCTGGTGGTCCTCAGGCTGGTGATGGTAGCACAGCTTTGGTTGTGAGTCAGCCTCAGCCTCAGGCTGTTACTTATTATTTCTATGGAAAATCTGGCAAGCTTTCATTATTTCACTTAAGCTTACAAGCTCTATAACTGGCAACTCTTCTGAGAAAGTATTCTGGATTACTGAGCTGGACTCTGAATAAGGATATGGTGTCTTTCATCAAGGGACCTTGGACTATGATATCCAAGCCTTTACCATCCATGTGAGTCTATTACTCTATCATGATGATTTAGTTATTGATTTGAGCTTGATTCTTCAATTTTGTAGATAGGTTTGAAATCTCCCTTTTATGTCGGTAACAATTGAAACAGCAGCTACTATATGTGGCTGGGTGAGTTTCATTATCCTTCAAGTTATGATTTTGTTATGCAGTGTATGCTAATATTGATTGTAAAGCTTATTGGTGCACCCATAGAGTGCAGCAAAGCCTTGGAACCTTTAGATTGTGCACTAATCCAAGTTGCAAGTAAGCTGAAGGCATCATTAAGAAGGTTTATAATTTCTTTATGACCATTGTGTTTGAGACTAGACCAGATGGAAAATCCTTGGCTGAGAGGAGAGTCTGGTATGAAAACCTGATTCAATTTCTTGCAATGTAACAAACCAAAGAAATCAGTACATTCCTGTTGAATAGAGCAATTTCAATGTTATCTCTACAATTGTAACAATCCAAAGAAAGTATGTATTATTGAATAGAACAATTTGTTGTCTCTACAAAGATTGTGAGGGTCTTCTCAGTGAGTCACTCAGTCAACTGGTGATAGCTGTCATTGAATTTAGCTATAAATAAGCAGAGTATCCTACCTACTGTTTTAAAGACCTCTGATATGATGGTAATACTAGCTGAGCCCAGAAAAATCATATACAAGAACAGTATGATCACCCTGCGTCTTCTATACAGCACCAAGACATAATTGTTCACATCTGGTAGACACATATGAAAGCATTTTCCTGATGTTTTAATACTGTATAAACATGGTAAAACAACTTCCAGAATGACAGGATACCATCTGAGAGAACATCTCAATATGCACCTACTCAGACAAAGATTGATTTTTCTAGCCTCCAATACGCTAGCCATAAATAAGCTACCTACTGTTTTAAAGCCCTCTGAACATCTGCCAAGCTTCGTACGTCAATTTAGTAACCTCAATATTCCAAATGAGACTTACCATCATGCAGAAGAGAAAGGGTGGACTGATAAAGGTCTTGGCCGGATGTGGATTTTTATTTCTTTGATTGGTGTTCTGCCTGCTGCCAGCCACCTTAGAATCTACTCTATACAAAAGTTAGGCTGAGAGCCCACTGGATATTCTCCATCCATTAGGTGGAATGTAGACTGCTGGAAGGAAAACGGAAGAGTTGGTTGGTAGATGCCAGAGGTTGTAGCAAGGTAATATGTTATTGAGAAATAATGTGCACTTATGGTTTCATTCATTCAGTTGGCATTTAAATTCCAGAGGTAAATGACTTTACTTGTTTATATAAATGAAGAATAATAATGTTTTTGCCATCTTTTTAAATATTTCCTCTTATAGTCAGCTATATCAATAGCAGATATTATAGGTCACTTCATAATCCCCCCATATTGTAACTATTCAATGATTGGATCACTCAAAGTACTAAGTGCATAATGCATACATTGCTGGTGGTACAACATCTATACATGCATCACTGCTTGTTACTAGGATGGAAATCTGGAACAAGGTCAAGAAAGAAGATGTGCACGTCATTTGAGAGATGGGAAAGACACTGAGAAATCCTACTTGTTTAATTCAGTCATGTCAATTGTCTTTTTTTATTTTTTGAAAACCAAAATTGATGAAATAGTAGAACTCAGGAAATTGATCACTGAAAATATCATACTCCTCAGAACTCGGAGAAATGGTACCTTTTACTCTCCTATCCCCTCTCCTGGTAATATCAATTCAAGATGACATAGGATGTCTCCAATCAACTGTTACATACCATTAGACATATACTAAACATATTCCAGTGGTTTCCTAACTGCTGGCTATTTATTTCATACTGGTATCCCTTTGGTTTTCTCTTACCCCCTCCCCTGGTAATATCAATTTGAAGTGACATCTAGGATACCTGCAATCAACTGTTCCATACTATAAGCCATCCATCAAACATATTACAATCATCTCCTAAGCACTGGCTATTTATTTTGTAGTGGTGACCAATGTCCTCCCCTTCTCCCTCCACTTTTACTAGTATATCAATTCAACAAATTACTTTGAGAAGTAAGTGACAGTGTTGTATATGGGAGTTTTCAAGGTCAGCAAGATTCATCTTTTCAACTGTACTACATTCAGTGTCAAACCATGTATGCTATAAAAAGCCATAAATGCTAATTAACTAATTCTTTGTCTGCTTTCAAGTCCACATCATTCTCCAATGGATCAAGCATATACTTGAAGGAGTGCCAGATATCCACTGGGAGCCTGTATAGCAAGCTCTCCATAAAGTACTTGAGATCTGGACAGAGCTCTATTCTCCGTGCCCATCAATGAGCCCTTACACCTGAAACAATCCAGTCAGCATTCCGCACCACTGGAGTTTGGCCCCTCAATCCTAATGTCGTGACAATGGATATGATGGCACCTTCCACAGCCCAGCCCTGTCCATGCAGTTTCAGCAGCAATCAGAACATGCAACCACTGTCGGATCCTCCGAGTCGTCGACTGCTTTGCAAGCGGGTGCCACTTGCCAAGCCCTTGCATACATCTGATGCATTTCTCGTGCACAACAATCCCATGACATCCAATGACGACCTCCCAGGTCTTCTATCAGCCCAACCCGCAAGCGGACACATGAACTATTAGACAAGGTTCCGGAATGTGAGGTGGAAGCAGCTTACCGAGATGCACTTCGGCGGTCATATGCACGCGAAGACCGGATTTACTTGGAACGCAGTCAGCTATGGTACTCCAATCAATATTCACTGGCAGAATAAAAGGTCAGTTGGCTGCACAACAAGAAAAGGAACAAAAGGCAAGGACAAAGAAAGGAAAACTGATGGGGGATGGCTTGCCGAGATACTTGACTGCTGATGACTTCTCTCACCGTGTTGCCGAGCATGAAAAGAAAGCAGTCGAGGAGGAAGCGGCAGCAAAAGAGCGCCGGAAACAGAGAAATGAACGAGCAGAAGGGCTGGCAATTTGGAAGCAAGCAGAAGGATCACGGATTCTGCGCAACAAAGGCCCGACGACACAACTACCAAGTGGCACTTGAGGCATGGTCAGCAGAACGAGATGTAGCAAAGGCTGAAGGACGACGAACACGTTGGAAACGACCAACTCTTGGGAAAGTGAAAAATAAGGCTGCCAAAACACATTTGCTGATGCCGTGGAAGGTGAAGGTGATGGAAATGACGAGGACGAGGATGTTGAAGGCATATCATAAATAGTTACATAATGTGCTGATATACTATTTTCGGGTTGATGCAAGTGATGGGGCACATGTGATAGTGCCACAAAACAAGTGGACTTTATAATGGCTTCAATAGCGAGTGGATGTGCGCCAAATTTGTGGTATATACAATGTAAGTATACTAGAATACACAGGCACTGTCTGATCTAGTGAAAGGGCTAATATTTGAATTTGCGAGCAGTGAAAATTTTGCTGACACAAGTACCGTTGGATCACTATACATCTATGCTTCAAAGTCTGGGACTTCCACCCTCCACAGCCACCCTGGATGACTGGGCACCTCCGCGAGTACTTGAAAATTGTGAAGGCTCGTGGTTTGCCCACCTGGAGAGTGTCAAACAGTCCCTCTTTCTTCGTTACACACTCGCCGAGTTATGGGACGCATTGGAAACACGTGGCACGCTGCAGAATCGTCGTGGACGAACATCGACAGCTGGTTAACTGATGGCCGAGGCTAGGACGATTTTCAGAAGCACCTGATTTCCTCCATCATGTCTGCCCAAAATTTCAGCTGCCATGTCTTGGCCTTTTGATGCCATACTTCGAACTTTTCATGAGCGGGTGGGAAGGCCTCGCTTCGACATTGGCTTCTGCTGGGCTACTAAGTATTACAGTTGTATGGACAATACAACCGCATATGTCATTGCAATGTATACATGTCAGTTATGTGATAAGGGTTCTTTCTCACCTTTCTTTTGTTACTTTTGGTGATTTCGCCCTCCTTTGAATGGGTTCAGATGAAGAGGCGTCAGCGACAATATTGGCAGGGAGGATTCCTGCCTGGGGCCAACAGTTTCAAATGGTTGTCATATTGACACTGTTCCACTCAAGGTTTGCAAGTCACATTTGGTTGATGGTGTACATGTGAGTAGTGCCTGCATGAATTTCGGCCTTGAAGCAGCGTATATAATTCCTTGATTGAGGCGCTGGACGTGCGAAGTAAGATTTGGTTTAAAATTGACAATCTGTTTGTTTGGCAAAGAGTTCGGAGCAATGTGTCCGGAAAAATTGTCCCGAAAGAGTAGAATCTTTTGACCTTCATCCCAGAGTTTCTTATCCCAATCAATGAGCCACTCCTGGTAGATGACTGCAGTCCTACAGGCTTTTGTGTTGTTCCAGTTGTTGAAATCGAGCTGTGCTCCGATCTTGTTATGAAACGGACATGTTCAAAATTTTGGCTTTTCCAATCCTGATACATGCATGCTTAATGGATAATCGATCGGGTGCCATACTACCAAGTTTAATGAGAGTCAATACTATAGTTCGAAGATGCAATAAGAGAAAACATATGCATAAAACAATCTAGTTTGATCAGGATTTTTGAAAATATCTCGCAGCTTGTTTGTGTTGTTTGCAATAAGCTCCTCAATACAATGCTGCTGTTTTTCAAATGTGTCCGAGGCAACAGAAGCTGCTTCGCCATGACACCTTATCTCCTTCAGTCCATTTCAAGCCCTGAAATGGCTGAGCCACCTATTACTGAGACAAAGATGTTCATCCTCAGGGACACCAACAATGTCCATTTCTGGTGGAGGACTTCCCCAGTGAGAAGCATGTTATCAATTGCCTTTGATACCCATAGATCCATCATCTCTGAAACTTCCGGATGTTAGACCTGTCAGATTCTTTAGGAAGAGCAGGAAAAGTCAATACTCAGTGACAGCATGCCTTGCTCGCAAGTTCGGTTTGTCTGTCAGCCATGCAGATACTCTCGGTTGCTTCAGACAAAGCTGTGGATAAATGATATTGAAGTCATTTGCTGTCTTCACTTGATCTTTTCCATTGGTGTGATACCAGTCGAGGACCTCAGATTATCCACTGGCCAAGAAGTGGCATTTTTTTTTTCCTCTGCGAGACATCTTTCGACTCCCCAGGAACATTTCGGACTGGCCCAGCTGCATGCAGCTCTATCAATGATCAATTCAATGAACTGCAAAAAATTTTAATCTTAATTTTATCGAAACCTGACTCTTTTTTGATGGTTTCGAAGGGGCAGCACCTCATGCAAGTTGCTCATACCTTTGCACAATCATTTTCTCAGCAAAGTTCAGCTTCTCAACTCGGGCCCAAGTTGTTTATAGTCAGAAGCCTTTTCCACTGTCTCCAGCACCTACTCCCCTCAGCCATCAGATTCCCATCACCATCCAACCACTCTTGATCAGCATCTGAGATGGATAGGCCAGCGATTGCCACCTTGCTTGGTCCCATATAGCGCCTTCCGAAGGCTTGCAAACGGTCTTCTTCGTGTCTCCTTCCCTGAAACCGATGGGCTGCTCCAGTCGATCTCCCCATTGAGATAAGCATGCGAGATGTCGACCGACCATAGATGCCAGTCATGGCTAGCTGCAAGCGCAAGGACAATGCGTATAAGTAGGCAAGCGGACAGTGGGGGCAACGACCTCGAGATACGCTGGTTGAAGCCTTGGGCGACGAGACGAGCCCTGTAACGATATATATCTGTGTGCAAAGACCCACTTAGACCCGATTACAGGTCGATCTGTAGGCCTGGGAACGAGAATCCAAGTGCCATTATGCCTTTGTGCATTCAACTCGTCGAGAGCAGCTTGATGCCACTCTTGAGAATCCTCCTGACGCATCGCCTCTGCATAGGATCGAGGGACGGCTTGAGACGTCGTGCAAGCGACATCAGCATCTTCATCCGAGTCATCCCCATCCAGAGATGCAGAACCAAGTTTCCACCATTGACCAGGCGGATTTCGTCGTCTGGCAGGAAGTCTGGCACCAATACCGATCGGAGATCCATCAGGCAAGCCAACAGGAGGAGCAGGAGGAGCAACTGGGTCAGGAAGTGGTGCTGGAGGCGGTGGAGGTGGTGTTACAGGATGAGCTGGAGCTGGAAGCTGAGGAATAACTGGCCGGCCCCCCCAGTGACAGAACCAGGCGAGTCCTCATCATCAGAGACGACTGGAGGCACATAGAAGCAAGAAGGCGAAGAAGTTGCCAAAGGGGGTGGAGGCAGAGTCGAGGGTCGAGCGGGGAAATGTCGTTCATCGAAATCAGCGCGCTCTGAAATGATGGTGCGCCGAGGAACGGCTTGAGACGTCGTGCAAGCGACATCAGCATCTTCATCCGAGTCACCCAGTCGACGACTACAACGGTTCTGGAGACCCCAAGCATAGAGGTGGCGAAAGGCAGGTGGTTAGGCAGCAGGAAGCATGTTGAGAAGAAAGGAGGCGCTGCAGTCAAAGACCTCCTGCAGCATGGCTACAAGTTGGATGGTATGTGAGCATGCACGTTTGACTCGATGACAGCGACGACAAGGCTGGCTGGCGCGAGGTGCCTGGCAGGGATCCTCATGCTCTCCTGAATCATTCCGATTGCACCATCGCCGTGCTTGCAGGATGTGCAAGGGAAGGTTTCCAGCATGTGCTGGACAATGCCACGTCTCTATTTGATGAATACAGCCAAACTCTCCCCCCAGTCCAGCCAGTGCCGCGTCGCGAAAATGACAAGGCAAAAGTGTATTCAAGGGCCGACTTCCACAGTACAACCGTTGGAATATCCTACGGCGGCGGACAAAAGGTAAAACTTCTCCATCTCATCACAAGCATTCTGCTAACTTGAACGGGCTGCTATACAGGTGCCCATGCAGAGCGCCGTGGCTGCCTTGTACTCGAAGAGCTCAATCTCGTCGTCGAGTTTCCCCCAGGATCTATGATTCTCATCCCTTCCGCGATTCTGACCCACTGGAATACCAAGATCAGCGAGGGCGAAAAGAGGTATTCGTTTACTCAAAATTCCGCAGGTGCCCTGTTTTCCTACGTTGAGAATGGCATGATGTCAAACATAAAGGCCATGGAAGACACGACCTGGGAGGAGCTAGAGGTCATAAAATCCGACGTGGGCTTACACTCTTTCCTCATATTGGCGACTATGCCGACATGATAGTATTGTAATTAGAGCAGCAATAGCAAAGGCGGTTACTTGCATGCTACTATGGTATTTTATTCATTCCCCGACGATATCATATATGTAGCTGCGTGGAGCCAACTGTGCCACAACATCATCTATTGGACTTCGATGTGGAAGGCTTGGCTGGCAGAACGTGGCAAGGCAAAGCCGAATCGTTGTCGTAACACCAAGCGCAGTGCGTCGAACATACGAGCTGCCAGTTGATGAAATACCTCCACATCCGCCGTCTCATCATTGACGAGCTCGTCGAAAACCGAGAAACGGGAAATGAAGACATTCACCTCGGCATCTTCGACGAATACATCATTCGCGACCATTTTGAATGGCTATGGACGGAATTCAACGACGTTCCTCGATCTCAGCTACTTTGGCTATCCATCGACCCAGTGCACGAGTCGAACAAGGACATTTTTTGTGAGTCGCCCTTGTTTTCTTTCTTGCTGTTTTCATTATGGCTGAGAAAATTCAGTCACTCCACCCCCGGTTGTTGGTCCGGAAATGATTGTCCCCAGGACCACACTGCCTCAAACCTGGGGTC
>JBBPOL010000171.1:0-18267 GCA_038091435.1 Leccinum variabile | reverse complement strand
CGCGTGGGTGTCATGGGAGATGGTGGTAAATGGATGTGTGGCTTGTAACGGATCGTAAAAGAAGTGTGTCGCGTACTCCGTCGGTGCGTCCATCGCTTCCTCGTGAACGGACATAAAGTATAATTCTCTCCGTCAGGTATAAATGGCGAATTCTCGTTCGAAGCTGATATCATGAAAGCAGTATGATTTCAGCGTCAACTTCGTACGTGTGCTCATTGTAGCGTGAACGTATCGGCTCCAACAGTTCGCCTCCGTTAGTTTGGGCCAGAGGCTGAACATGTGTCAGATTTCAAGCGTCGTTCCCACTTCTTCCCTTATGCTCTCGGTCCAAGAGACGCTTTTAGCGTGGCTGATGATCCCAAGATGTTCACTCTGCGTACCTTGATGGAACAGAACGGCCACAACTTGATCGATGTACTCAAGATCGACATCGAGGGTCACGAGTTCGACTCTCTCGAGGTTTTCATTGACAGTTTCCACGGAGAACCATTACCCTTTGGCCAGCTCCAGCCCGAAATACACCTTAACAATGACCAAAAACAATACTTTCCAGAATTCCTCAAATGGTGGGAGAAACTCGAAGCGGCTGGTCTGAGACTATTTGCGGACGTGCGATTCTCACTCAGTAGGGGTGAGTCGTGACCAGTGACTCTTTACATTTCCTGTTTCTCATTTTCTGACAAGCAATTTATTCGCTGTTCCTTTTCCGGTGCCGTTTGCATTTGTATACTCGCGCTCGCAACCGAGCTTCATGCACCCGCACAAAACTCTGGCTGCTCCAACCGGCATCCCATAATGCGTTGGATCATACCATCGTCGAGGACGAATCATGCAGATTCGAACGGTTTTTCCTCGTTTGGGACACCGTGACAAGTAAAGTGAACCCACTTATATTCGTCAGGAACCGGAAGTCCGTTTCACGTTAACTGGCAGTTTCGACGAGCGCAATATTATGGATCGAGCTCGAAGGCGTCTGCTGTGGCTGAACTTGCAGCGGATGTGTAGTTCATCATCATGAGCCTATTGTTGCCCATCGACGTCGTCAGTTTAGGCCTTGTGGTTAGTCTTGCTGTAGAAAATCATCTCCAACGTCGACTGACCATGATCATCTTCACGTGTGGATCAGACATGCAAGACACTCTACGTTACTGCCAATACCGCTATGTCTGGAACAGCGCGCTTGCCAAACACCGTTCCTTGGTAAAGAGCTACCCCCATGGACGTGCCCCAACGAGCGCGATTTGGCTCCAGCTCATCACAATGGCGCACATCGACGCCGCGTTCTCCCGAGATGCGCTCAGACTTGTCCGTAGTTACTACTCCTTCCCGCTCGACTTTCCCAGGGAATCAAGTTTGGTTTGTGCTCCTCTTTTACAGCTGGATGCTAAACCCTGCCCGGCACTCTAATATTTGCTTGTTCAAGCCGAGAATGGGGTCTTCGAGCACGACGGACGGGACTTCCCCTCCATACCTCCGCGTGACGGTTGGATGTTCGCCGACTCAGGGCCCGGGCAATATCAACTCGACGATCATCGATCATGCCTCGCTTCATTTCTGCTGCGAGTTCCTGGCCCTCGCACTTCCTATACCAAGTCGATATATTATGTAGTATGTACATGTAAAAAGTCGAAACTCGTCAAAGAGCCAGGATACTTGAAAGGGAAAACAAAATACATTCAGTTACAAGAGCCCATCACCAATCAGCAATTCACTACTGTCTATCTAAACGTGGTCTCTTTTTCTGCGGCCCTGGGACTACGTCTGATGCTTCGCTCATCTCTACTCTTCGCTTGGATGGCAGAAGAAAAGCCGACAACCCAATTGCCAGGTTCTCCGCCACATTGCAGTCCACTGGCATGTCCGAAGGCAATGGGGGCACAATATTTTGTGTGCCATCGCGCTGCGTCTCAGTGTTGCAAGCAGTAGGATTGGGTCTAGATCTAGCTGATTTGAACTCTCTAAAGTCATTCACTGTCAGTTGCTGCCCTTGAAGAATCTTGCCCACTGTGTGCGTGTGAGCAAACGGTCTCCCTCCAGTCCGAATGGAAAGTAGCGCCGTTACGAATGGAATCGGCGAATCAGTGAACCTGATTTCGTTCTCTTCTAAACCACCAGGAATGCGGAACGAATTCCACCGGAACGTTGTGTTGTTCTGTATTACCTGTTCCGGCGTGGGTACACCGAGTCGGAATTGACAAAGCCGGAGGTATGATTGATCGTCTCTGAGATAGAGCTGCCCAGCGAATATGTTCAGCTGGTCAATCAGGTCCCAAGGTGGAGTCCAGTCATAAGGAAGGGGAGGGATAGAATAGAATCTGAGATGGTCGCATGGTTTCATGCGTTGGGATGTACGGGGTGCATACAGATGAAGGTGTACATGCTCGCTCGCTCTGATGTCTGGCATCAAGCGATCTGCCTCGAATGGACTTATGAGAACGAGCAATGGTTTATACCGAACGCAATCCCGAACTCACATTCATAGTAACCAATGTTTCCTCGTTCCTTGAGGGTACCGCCAATCATTGGCCTCGTAGAGTTTTGAAACCCGATCCCAATCACCGAAGATGAAGGGTGAACCAGCGTCGAAGATAACCGATTGATTTTCCATAACATCGTCCATCATGGACACCTGCCAGTATCCCTACATAAATTTCAATGTCAGCGTCATCCACGCACGTCCACCATTTGAGCTCACAGGAGTTGTTCCACGTGTATAAGTCCTATCACCCTTGTACAGTTCACTGTTTGCTACGCCGAGGTACAATTCGGCCCCAGAAACAGTGAATTTCAATGAGAATACCGGATTCGTTAGCCTATTTTGTTTGACAAGCGATCCAAACAGCGGTTCAACACCAAGTTTCGAGATAGAAGGGAAGGCCATTCCCAATAAACCCTCTAAATATTCATTTTCCTCTATTGGAGAAGTGTACGATGTTATAGGACCAAAGGTCTGAGGGTCTGCCTAGCTTGGTGTCAGAATTCAGTGGTGATGCTCATAAGTGATACAAAACATACCAGCGATGGTTACATTATCAGTATATCGATCGCCTTCGACGATGGTTTTATCACCATATGTGAGCCGAAACGGCTGACCTTCGTAGTGCTCAAAAGTTTTGGGTCCCAGAGGTCGCGATTTCTGGAAATCCCATTACAGCCAGTCTGCAGCACCCACGTATCGCTGCGTTGAGTTGAGCAAAACCAGCTGTATGAACTAAAAGAAAGTACATACGCCGAACCAGTGTCGATCTGGACTGTGATGTAGATCAGGCTAAACATATATCAGAATGATACAAGAGAACATACCGTTCAACGTGTTGGGAGGAGTGCCAATCGAAATCTGGCCCATCCAAATGTCACCTCGATCAGGGCTAGTGGTCAGTGGGACGCCAGCGCCACGCCTTCCGAGCGCTCGCAGCCGATCCGCCCTTCAAGTCAACGTCCTGCCGTACAGCGATAGACCCTGGATAGATCAACGACACCGTCTCGGGTATCTCGAGCCCCTTGAGCTTCGGCTCCCCAACCGGGATCACCCTAATATTCATCCGCCGAATCCCCTCGATCGCTTGCAGCTGCTGGCACTCCCAGCACCCCGTGTCTGGCCCAGTCTCCGCGATCCGCGTGTTGATCTCCCGCACGACGTCCGCACTACACATGATCCCCATTCGCGCACCCCGAGATGCGCGCCGCACGGATGACCATTGGGCCAAAGTAGTGGTTCGTGATCGGATCAGGCTCGCATACAGGCGCACCACAGTGGATACCCATCCGCACTGACAGACCCCGCGCGATCAGGTTACCCTGGTCGTCCCATAACTCTCTCCCCTCCTCGCACTCGAGAATCTCCAGCGGCCACCGCTCGTGCATGAGCTGGATCTGCACCGTCAACGACCTCCACAACGCGGCTAGCGTCGTCGAGAACGAACACATGAACGAGTCCCCTTCCGTCTTGACGACGTGCCCACCGCATATACACAAGTGTCAACGGAGGAGATTGTTGTGCAGTCGCATCGCGGTCGGCACGCCTGCATTGGCTTCCCACAGCTGGGTCGAGTTCCTAATATTGGTGAACACGAGGCAGAGGTGGCCCGTCGGAGGCGATACCTCGCAGTCCAACCGCGCGATCGTGCGGTTTTGGATGTCCGTCTTCTTACCCCCTCGTTTCTTCACCGTGCTATACGCCTCCACGGCCGTCGACGAGTCTTCCGTACATGGTCTTCCCGGCAAAGTAGAGAACGATACCGGACGCTCGAGGCTTCGACCGAGGTCGCGCCAACCGTCGACGCGCTCACCTGGGACATCTTTGGACGCATTCCCAGCGTAGAGAGTGTCATGTAGCTGCTCGTTGAGCCGCAAATACGTGCGACGGAACGCATCCAATACCGTCTCGCCCCTCGCTTGATCAATCTGACCCAAGGACATCACTCATACGTTCCCGCGATAAAGGAAAACGAATATTCCAATTCCAATCGAATTCCCAATTGTTTATGTTGTATCTCAGCACGTTACTCCCCGCGTCGATCACGGTTAAACTTTGTACTTTGCCCAACTCTTGGGGCAGGGTCTGCAACTTGTTTCCGTTGAGGAACAAGACGCTCAACCTCGTCAACCTGAACAAGTCCTCGGTCGGTATGCTCGTCAGATGGTTACCGCTCAGATAGAGCTCCTTGAGTTTGGTGAGATTGCGAAGGAAAGATGAGGGCAGTTCTTGAATTTCGTTGAATGAGAAGTTGAGCACCTGGAGTTCCTTCAGGATCGTGAACGGCGGGAGGCATTCGTCCGTGAGACGGTTCTTGCCCACGTACAGTTTTTCGAGCGAATATGCGAGTGGAGGAGACGGCGGGCTGAAGTGGTGCATACCGTCGCGCTCGATGCTTTTCTCGAGATCTGAAGATGCGACCGTGGCCCAGGTGGCGTCAGGGGAACATCGAGGGTGATACCGGAAGCAGGGGGAGTGAGCAAGGACGTATCTGGTGGATCTTGCCACGTTTCGATCAGGTTCGACGTCACGTTGATCAGGATTAACGAGGAGCAACTCCAGAGGGCGGTGGGCAGCTCCTTTAGACTGTTATTATGTGCGTCAAGGGTTTCGGGCCGTTGAAGAGAGCCAATGGTATCGGGGAGAGCATCGAGATGGTTGTCAGAGCAAGAAAGCGTGATGAGGTGACTGAGTTCTCCGAGGCAATCGGGAAGCGTGCGGAATAGTTTGTGGTCGAGTTTGAGGTGTTGGAGCGCAGTGAGATGTGCTAATGCAAAGTCGTCGTCCAGATAGATGAGTTTCGTGTGAGAGACATCGAGGAAAGTGAGAACAAACGGCGTTTGCGTAGACGGCACGAGTTTAAGGAGCGTGATGTCGTTGAACGAGACGTCGATGGTGGTCGTACCAAGTATTCCGTGAGAGAGATCAAGTGCATGCAGTGCATTGTGATTTGCCAAGAGGGGGAATTGTATGCGCAATGGAAAGGTCAGAGATACTATTTCGGCGACAGTCGAGGACTTGGAGGTTGGCTACACTGTTTTGGGAGTTTAGTTACCTGGTTACCGACGAAAACGAGCGACTCGAGGGCAGTCAGTTTGCCAATGTTCTCTGGAAGTTCTGTGATCATATAAAAGGATATGTCGAGGTCTAAATGGGCGGGCATGGGAATTTGCTAAATCTATTATTGGATATGTTCAAGGCCTTGAGCCTCCGTAGGCGGGGGAAATACCAGGGAAGCAGCTCCATGCGATTATTTTGCAGTTTGAGGATGCTCAATTCAGGTATGCGGTCGAGTGCTGCGTCATCAAGGTCCACTATACGGTCACAAGAGAGATCGAGACGGTGTAAACTTGCGGAGTGTCGAACGCTCTGTGGTACTTTCTTCATGGCCGTGTTCGAGAGGCGGAGTTCGCGTAAGATGGTACGGGATTGCATAAAGTCGAGGGGTATCTCTACCATGGGATTTCGAGACAGATTAAGATATACGATTGATGATGAACTTCTGTGAAAGATGATGGGTATAGTGGGGAGACCGCACCCTGTGAGATCTACCCGTTCAAAGTTGTCAAGGTTCAGATCTTCGGCCTGGAATGGATGAGCGCGAGACCAAGGGACGTAGTGGGGAGACGTACTGTTGGGCCGAGGAGCTGGCTTTTGTACACGAACTTGAGAAGAAAGGTCATATCTTCGGCGGCAAGGTAGTCGAGGCTGTCAAGCTGATCGTATCCGGTTTGTTCCAAACGACGACGAGTGATTGCAGCAGGCCGCTCGGTCGGCGCCAGCACGCGCTCTGAGAAGGAGATGAAGAAAATGCAAGAGATGGGAGGGCGTACGTACCTCTTCCTCGTTCCTTGAGATAAAGTTTGTGTGTGTCTCTGTCGTTATCACGCAAGACTCGGGTGTTGAGGGAGGGGGTGAGATCTGCGATGGTTGCTTGTGGTGGAATTGAGGCGACGTGATACGAGCCGTTGGCACGATATATGCGCACGAAGGAGCGTTTGTGAGGATAATGTGTCTTTCTGCGCATGCGTTTCTTAGTGGCGATATCGGTGACGATGGAGTAGTCGTCGGGTGAGCGCGAGTTATTACCGAGTATATTTTTGTCTGAACTGTAGTTTGTGCCTTCTGCTGCAGCGTCTGTGCCCTCCTTTTCGATTGCCCAGCT
Source organism: Leccinum variabile (assembly GCA_038091435.1). Taxonomy (NCBI): domain Eukaryota; kingdom Fungi; phylum Basidiomycota; class Agaricomycetes; order Boletales; family Boletaceae; genus Leccinum; species Leccinum variabile. Next base: position 11,626 of record JBBPOL010000171.1, on the reverse strand, counting down.
CTCTGGTGCGGTCCACTCGCGGTCGGCTGCTTGCTCGGGGTTAGGATCTGGGTCGAGCGCGGGCATGATGGTCTTTGGGGAGATCTTGCGCTCGTGTCCGTGTCTGCGCTTCGAGGAGATGAAGGAGGGAGAGAAGGGATCGGTGAAGACGGTGGAAGAGGAGGGGGAGGGAGGGGTGAGTGCGTCGAGGCTGGGAGTTAAAGTGCTGGAGGATGAGGTACTCGGACGGGTGGGGAGGCTGGAGGAGGTGCTGGGACGTGTACCAAAAGAGGTGGAGATGATGTCCTCCATGTGCAAAAAATCGGTGTCGATTGTAAGGAGAGGTTCGTGGGGTACAAGGGGGGCCTTGTTGAGGCGAGATTTTTGTTTGGAGTCCGTTCCTTTTCCGGAATCTGTGGAATGGGAGGTGGAGGGTCGGGTTCGTTGTGGAAAGGGGACATGTACGTGTTAACAGAGAGCTGCGAAGGGTTCGGTGTGAAAGTGGAGAAGGTGGAGATGCTGTCGTTGATCGAATCCGAGGATGCGAGCTCGGAACGGGAACATTTTTTCATGATGATGTCACTGAAAAAGCTGAGGGAGCTCTTTCCCTTGCGCGGGTCTGCGACGGACATGTCGGAGGTTGAGGAGGCGTATGTATCGCTCGCCTGTAAGCGAAAAGAGGAGGTAGAAGTGATCGAAGGGCGATTAAAAGGCTTGTAGGGAAAGGCCATCGTTCTCTTTGCGGGCTGCTGAGCGTGCGTGGGTATGAATGTCAGGATGGCTCTGCCCAGGGAGAAATGTTGGGATCTCGTCCGTGCACTTCCTGCGTAAATGCGACGTCCGGGTACGCCTGAAGCGGTCGCGGATTGTCCTGCGTGTATGCACAGTGAGTCATCCTCTTCCAACGACATGGTCGTGCTGCTACTTACATAAAAATTAAAAATTAAAAAACTACAGCGCATCTTCCGGATCTCATCTTGATATCTTATCCAGCGGTCGATAACAATACTGCTTGTATTTCTTCGTCTCCTTTCTCTTCTGCCGCGGCATAAGCGCGATGATCAACGCCGCTCTCTCTAAATCTTCGTCTCGTTCAGCAACGTAAAACCACCGATTTTCAAGCACCTTGTCCTGTGTCTTTTCGTAACTGCTGTCCACCTTCTCAAACATCCCACAACGGGCACGGCCACCTTCAAGAACGGCTGTGATATCTTCCAAAAGAACCTTCTTTGATCGGTGAGAGGCAAGATGAGGATGTGACCGTGTGAGGACGCCATGCAGCGCCAAGGAATTCATCGACGTTGCTCTCGAAGTTGCAAACGCTTCAATCAGCATCCCTGTCAGCGACGCATGAAACTCCGCATCCATTGTGTCCACTGGTGTCGATATCTGGCGTTGTAGCTCCGCCTGATCTTCGTCTTCTCGCTTTTTGTCTGGAGGACGTGCGGTTTCAGACTCAGGGCGCTCAAAAGTACTACATGAGGGTGATCGCAAAGGTTGCTCGACTTCGGGTATTCCATCGTGTTTCGGGAGAGCTTTTGCGGTGGGAGCCAAATCGTCTCGTCGATGCACCAATTTGGACCTTTTGCTTGCAGACTCTGAATGAGCGTCTGAACGACCCCCGTCTCTCTCCCCTTCACATTCGAGGACGAACTCCTTTGTTGTACGGCATCGTGTTTCTTCGTCCGCTTTGCTCCAGCTTGACGCCCTCTTTTTCTTCGTTTTAGCGTGACTTGAGACGCCATCAACGGCGAGTGAAACATAACATCGAGAAACTCGTGGCACGGGTTCATCGACGAATATCCGGAGAACGTGGATCCATCCTGACTCCATGTGGGTTTATTCACCGTGTCTGATAGAGGTAGCTTCAAAGGTTCTGCTGGTGCAAGTGTGTCCACGTTGAGAACTATAGACAGATGACTGGGGTGAGGACTGGCGTGGCAAGCGATGGTTAGTCCCAGACGTGTATGAGAGACGTAAGGATATCATCATAGTGAGCACAAGCTGGCCATTCCTCGTCGTCATAACGTTGCGTGTGGTGCAGAGGGGTCCTCAATGGCGAGGACGAGAGCATGGGGAGACGAAGGACTAGTACTTGGATCGCGAATTGTGTTCTGGTATTTCATGGTGGAGGTTGACGAACTCCTTCGGATGGTGAACGATGGGGACGTCGACGTCGACGGTAGACGGTATGCGGTCACGTTTTGGTGCGGAGACTAAATTCGCGTATCGCGCGCCTTGCCGTCAACGGATGCACCGGCGACAGCTAACTTAGCGCCAGTGCGGCATCAAGGTACTAGGTATGTAATTCAAATCGAATAAAAACATGACCCTCCTGGTCTTAATGGTTCAACTAATGGGTTCACGATCTGGAACACGAGCGGGGACGTGCCGGTCCACCATCCCATCGGTGGTGTAAAGGCCATCGATATCTCGTTCGACTCCAAGTGGGTTATAACAGGATCAGACTCCCGCACCGCCGACGTGTGGGACATCTCCACGGGCGAAAGACATCCCAACCTTGGACCTCTCAAACACGAGTACAACGTGATCGCAGTCAACACTTGCAGAATGTGGCGAGGAAAACTGGGATCAGGCTTTGAAAGATGCAAATGAGGTACAACCATTCCTTCAAGCTTGTGTTTATATTTATGAGCATCTTCCAGGCAATCAGAATAGACTCATTAATTCCCTAGGGCGTTGAGCGGAAGCATGCAGTGTTGTATAACTCAGGAAGCCGCTGAAGCACTAGATCAAGTAGTAATCTGGTACAGGGCTACCTTGGTCGTTTGCGCGTTGTCATCCTGATTTCCTTCTATTTCTTTCTGACATGACTACGTATCTCTCTCCCTTCCGGTTCCTCCGGGATGACAGCTTGCTTGCATTTGCTGTGGATATTTCTCGTTCATCTCTTTTCCTATCTTCATTCCTTTTCCTTTTCTCACTCATCTCTCACTCGCTCTCTATCCCACTGGCATGATCACTTGTCCCTACATAACATACGAACGTGCTTCAAGTTGTAAGGCTGATTTACAGCTGCGTGCAAAACTAATGGCAATCGGGTGATTAGACTCGCGAACACGGTTACCGGTGGGCTTGGAGTGATACGTGTTGTATCAACAAGGCCGAAAAGGAGGTGTTGAACGCGTCGCTGCGATCCGTGTATCGATGGTATTCCGAGTCGTCGCTTACCATCGTTTACCTCAAGGTTTTATTCCATCAGCTGGAATTCATCGATGTCGACACTATGATGCAGATTTTGGAAGAACTCCTCAAGGACTTTGTGGAGTGTAGGTGGAACCAGCGAGCGTGGACCCTGCAGGAGTACTTCGCCTCCAAGGTTATCCATTTTTACACCAATGATTGGAAGCCGTACCTCCCCATCTCAGGTCGTCATTCCGACACCTACGTCACTAATCACAAGAATCATCGTGCCATCCAACGAGGGACGGAACTCGTCACTAGGCTCAATCCGGATCATCTCGCCGCCCTGAAGCCTGGCTCTGACGACGCACGCCAAAAGCTCCGCCTGGCTTCGACGCGCTCAGCTACCAGGAAGGAGGACATTGTCTATTCTCTGTTGGGTATCTTCAAGATCACTATCAAAACCATCTACGGCGATGACGAGGTGCCTCGTGCACTCGGTCGTCTCCTGGGTGCGTTACTCACCCAATCCGCCGATGTTACCATCCTGGCTTGGACGGGGAAACCAATCTGAATATAACACATGTCTTCCTACCGATATCATTGTATACGGGGAGCCGGAATCTCTGCATGTTCCCCCTCCGATCGAAGAGAAGGAGCTCCCCGCCTCGATTCCGGACATGCTTTCTAGCCTTCCCTCTTCGTATCTTGATTCCGTCGTAAAGCTATATGACCGCCTGATCGACTTACCACCACCGGATCTCCACCACGTCCGTCTCAAGTTGCCATGCATCCAGTTCCAGCTGAGCTCCATTACGGAAGATCCGCACACCCACAACTACCTAGCGACGAAACGGCTCCTCAGCGAGAAAGTTGAACTAAAGCCAGCGGAAGACCCGTTCCCCTCGCGCAACATGATCCTCGTGCATCCTTGGTTCAGATACCTACAGCTTTTCCTCGCTCTCAAACAGCCATTCGGTGCTCTCGTCTGGTGATTACAAGCGTATCGCCACCGAGCAACTCATCAAGGTGCAGACTCGCGAAGACGTATCTCCGGATCAACTCTTCGAAAACACAAGTGTGCTTCACATACGCTAGTGGCCATTATCCTTTCCTCGAGTATTACTGATAGGTTTATTTGTCGCGTTTATGTTCGCTGTTGCTACCTTCAGTCTTTTCCAATCGATTATACTCGATCTTTGTGTTACGTATATGCTTCCTCCCCCGTCTACACACCTCTCGTTCTTGAAAGAACTTGTCGTTAGTCTTACAAGTCTCTCAACTTTGGTCACAGATCCCTCTTTCCACACATTGTAGTTTATCATAACGCTTCGTTTGGGGCTCAGGACTTGCACGAGATGAGGCGGGCAGAACAAGTTCGGATTGAATCAAGCCCGAATTTTCCAATACTCGCGATGAATCCAAACAGCGGAACGAAGTGCACGGTCTTGTGGGCTTTGTACTACTATGACTATATGCAAGAAATGCAAGTAGAGTCAAGATTATGAGAAGGACAGGGAATGAGTCACATACGAACACCTTGGCGCCTGACTCCCTGATGCGTCCGAGAACGGTCATCAGTATTGATGACCAACCTCCTTCGTGTAGAGGCGGTTGTCGAACCGAAGATCGACCTGCTCGTTCCTCGAGTGGACTAAGTAAGATGGTGCCGAACCAATCGAGCTTAAAGTTGAACGAGGTGCTCATCTCGTAAGCCTTAGCCACCGAATCGGACTCGCCGCAGAGGCCCGCGAGCGTCGCCTGGAAGTCGACATGCATGCTGGTAGTGGATGCTGCCAGAGCTTGCCGACCTCCTCTCTCCAACTGAACGCGGTAACGGCAGCGTGGCGCTACACCTCGACCTCCGCCATACGGACTGCATTCATGGGAGTCTCCTTGAAACTGACGGTGACAAAGCAGCCTTCGTGAGTACCCCATCGGATGGCTCCATACCGAGACATGTTGCAGCCGATCTTGCATTTTCGTACGGCCATTCTCCGAGTGGATCGACACTCAATGCCCCACCCTTCAAACCCGGCGGCACCTTTGAAAGCCTGCGGACGGATACATTCGTCACAAGTCCACTCACGCAGAAGCGCATTTCGATCCTCTCGAGCGCTGGCGCCGCGAGCGTGTACGGCGGTGGCTCCATTGAGGGCGGGATCGGGGTGGGGTGGCGCGACCGCTACGATCGAGGAAGTGGAGTGAGTCATTGGCGTCATAAGGCCCGGTCTCGTGGCGCTTCCTGAGACGCAGCTGTCATCACTGAACTAGCACAATCGAAAAAAAAAAAAAAATACAGCAGGATCGCGGACGAGGACGAACCTTTGTGTATCTTCGAAAGCGAGATGCGTTTGAATTGAACAGGGTGCCACAGGGTGTTGTCAAATGACTCCTGAGAAATTCTGCTTCGGGCCCTTTTTTCCTGGATTGGGAACCAAGTGATTCGCTGCTGCAACAAAATATAGGATTCAGATACATATGTACGAAAAGTTACAACCTACTTACCGATACTAGAAGCAAGCAGGGCTAGTGACCTAAAAAGGAATGCACGTGACGTGCCCTCCATGTACAGACATTCCCACGACCGCTCGAGAGCGGACTGGAAGGAGGCGACAAGGGGGAGACGACGGGGCACGTACTACGAGTGAGCAAGCGATCAAAGCCAGTGTTCTACCGAACGGCGAGATCGTTCGCTGGCTGCGGAAGCCCACTCGATAACTTAGAAGAAAGGATTTGGGTCGTGAAGCCGAGGCTAAGAACCGACCCGGACTTGGTCTGCTCGATGAAATCTTTGCTGTCCGCGGCGACCTTCGGGGGATGACGGCGGTGATCGTCGTCGCACTCTGGGATGTGCACCGTGGGTTAGAATGAGTGGAAGAGCGCGCGGGTGACTGAGTCTGCGCCCGCGAGTTAGACTTGGTCTGTGGTGGATGGAGCGAGGTCTGCAGCGCCGCTTTTGTCTGTCGTGATGAAATTTCCAGCATCGTCCTTGTCTTCTTCCTGGTCCGCAGCACCTTCTTCTTGCTTCTCGGCCTTCGACGATCTCCGCGTCAGATGATTTTCGAGCTTCTTGCGGTCTCGAACACCCGCACACCAATTTTCGAAGCCGTACTCGGCCCGCCCGCTGCACTCATAGCACCAAACAGCATTTCTTCCCCGCTCCCCTAACGAGGCTTTTGTCAGTGCCCACGCCTTTGGAGGATCGGTAATTCGAACGCTCCAGATTTGAGTTTCAGTGGTGCTTGATGGGAGGAAGGAGTCTGCTAGACCTGGTGGCCGCAGACCCGGTATATGCGGTGCCCTTGCCTACAAAGACAGCTCCGAAACGACTGATGGAGACAAGATTGGAACCGAAGGAGACGGAGGGGGTGATCTTTCAAGCTAGGTTGAGTCATGAGGGGTGTCCTCGCAGAACTAGAAGCCGGTATATGCCCGTCAATGGACTGCAGCTTGTGAGAGTCTCGGCGTCCACATCTAAGAAGCGAGGTGGGAATGAGGGCTATGTTGGTGAAGCAAACATAATCGTAAGTCGATTGAAAGCAACGTCGCAGGCTGTCGTTACCTGCCGACAAACGCAAGACGATGAGACAGCAAAGAAAACAGACATACTAGTGACTTGTTGCTGGTTCACTGACGAGAGTAGAGGACGGAAGGGTAGCGCAAAATTAGCTAATAGCTAGTAATGAGGGCACTTGACTTTCGACTCTTCGCCAGGTGGTAGGAGGTGTACTCTACGTTGACGATCTTCGTTGTATTTGAGTATTCCCGGTTGTACTAGGTTCAAAGCGCACAACGTGTTGGTTCTGTCCAGTACAATAATACAGAAGGCTTAGAAGGTACGTCAACAGCGGCCCTGCATTGCGTTGCAACCTTCATCCCAGTGATCCCACGCTTTGCTTTCTACTACGCTTTGGCATGTCCGTGAGGACGAAATGGGTTGTCACTTGAGGTTTGTAATCTGCCTCCCCCCTCCGATTCCGACGCAAGGTGGATTATATGATGGTCCTTTTCAGGCGTACAACCCAGCTCCACAGCCACCCTACGCTGTTCCACACACTCCATATGCGCCGGCTTAGCCATTTGTCAAGCCGCCCACTGGCAGTCTCGGCGGGCCACCCGTTCAACCACCTGTCCGTCCTCCTCCGGTATCCAATGCACCACCTCCAAATATGCAAAACGGAGGATGGAACGATGCGCCTGTGGTAAAAGGAGCGGTACGGCGCGCCACCCCCAACTCGATCAGTGTCAGCAAGCCCGACACCATCTTTTCTCTGTTCCCGAGCGCGACGCAGTCACCACCTACACCTGGTCCTCCGTTCTCATCCACTTCCCAAGTTCCTCCCCTGCTGGCCTCGCGCCGCATCCGGGTCAGTATGCCCCTCCGCCGAGTCATGTGAGTATGCCGGTGCAGCAGTAGCAGCAACCTGGGCCGTACGCCCCGCCAAGCTCGGCTCAGATTCAGGCTCAAGGACCATATGGGCCTTTTCCGTCGCAAGTTCAAGGACCGTACGCCCCGCCGCCGCCGCCGCCTGCGCATCATGTTTCTCAGGGTCCCAGTTCGTATGCGCCATCTGTATCGCAAGCAGGGCATCAACAGCCTGGGCCTGCTGCCTATGGTCCACCGCCGACATCTTTGAGCCAAGGTCCGCCGCCACCCCAGGTTAGAGGGCCTCCTCCCCCGTTGGAAGGATTGCCGCCTCACCGGCAACACCTGCCTCCACCACCTCCTCCTGGTGGACCGAGTACCCAGGGTGCACCTACGCCTGTATCTGCGCGTGTGTCGGCTACGCCGAGAGGGCCTCCGCCTCCAAAATACCGTGAGTGACGTTGGTTATCGGTTGAAAAGGTCACGTTTGACGCCCGACATGCCGTTTCATTAGCACCCGGAGATCGCACGCACATCCTCGAGTCGGCGATGCCGTTCTATAACGTGTTGACGGAACAGTTGGTACATTTGAAGCAAACGGCTCCCGTGAGTCCCTTTTTTTTTTTCTTTCATCGGTTTTGTTCTTGGACTGACGAGTCACGCGGATGTAGCCTCAACAAAAACAGATGGCCGACGACCTGGAGCGACGTATCAACCCGTTGTTTGACGCCCTTAATTGCGAGACGCTTTCCAAGCCTGTGGTGGATCAATTGTTGGTGCTTATTCAAGGTGAGCGTGATGGTTTTTGGCGTGTGGAGGAATGGGTTGGTTGAGCGAATCTTCTCCCCTCCAGCTATGGCCACACACCATCGTATACCCCCCCGAATATGCCGGAACAGTCAAGGAGCAGTAGGTCGTCGAGAAGTTGCTCACGCAGGCGGGCGTAAGGCTTGCTGGTGTCCTTCATTGGATTTTTGCGGAGCTCGAGGAGGAGGAGGGAAAGATCCAAGGTCGACTTTGTAGAGTATTACGAGGCAGATGATAGAGGTGGAAATTGTCACCCTAGGACCGTAATGTGTACGATGATTTTAACTGATTTATCGACTGGAGCCCGCAAAGACTGGGCTCGTGTTTCGTTTCTGTATACTTTCCACCTCACTTCGGTCGACATGTATCTCGCTACAATGCGAGGGAAAAGGAGTTGAGTGCTTGGGGGGAGTGCTAATACATCATACGTATTCCTCAAAGGACCGTAACCTTGATTCCCTCAACCCTGACTTCGTCTCCATTCTCCATGGCCCTCACGTTGGCGCTGCCTTCTCCTCCTCCTCAACTGTCGTACTCCGGAACGAGTCAATCTACACCACCTAGCTCAAGAAACTGGGCAATACACTTGTTCTCTAGTATGCAAGGTACGCACGTTATTCTGGTGTGAGGAAAGTGGCAGTAGACGGAGAATCAACAATTACCACCAAACCACTTCATAACCAAGGAATCTGAACTCGCTAAAGGGAGCGATGCATCCGACGACTACCGTCAGCAGTCCTTCAATGATCTGTCAGAAGTACTAGCATTATGGCAATAATGATAGTTAAACGTAGCTCACGAAAACCCAGAACAGACTGATTAATTAGCTGCTTGAAACCGGTTGGGGCTGACTTTGAATCTCACCTGAGGCGCTTTGACAGTCCTCACTCTAACATGTCTACGACGAATTCACACTCTGATCATTCTCCTCCGTTTGAATCTGTTGTTTGCCAGTTTCTTTTACCCTTCAAGCTTCCTTCTGTATAAGGACGACCGTATCACCAATCTTTCGTTACTTCGGCCAGTGTGCGATGACGCCCGTGCTTATAGCACGCACATCGACAGAATCTCTGAGCCTAATTGGTCTCGCATCACAAAGATGCTGGACAACTTGCAAGCTTTGGTCGAGTCCGAATACGCGGACGAGCATATCGTTTCTCAGTTACGTGGGATGCAAACAGAAGGTATGTTGGTTGGTTGCCTGTGGATGCGTGCTGACTACCTATAGATGTCCTCACGTATTTTTACCCGCCTCAAAAGAGGGTGATCGTCCTGACAAAGCAAGAGAATGATATGCTGTTTGAGACATTTGAGGTCACACCTGTGCATGGGGGTTTATACTCATATCCCGGGTCGGCCGACAAGATGCCAAACGGAGTGTTTGGCGATAAGCTCGCCGATTTTCTCTCTTGCCGTAGCGCTGTCGATCTCGATCTCCCTTCCCCTCCTTCCCGTTTGCAGTCCATCGCTGCACTTCTGAATGGACATCTCGCAAGGTGTCGGCTCCGTCACTGAATTCCCTCGCATCAGGAAATGGGTTCCCAACGATGATATCCAGGATTACGTGAAGGATGTAACTTCGTGGCTCTCCATTAGAGTCGTAATCCAGATGTCTTTTGATCGCTCTCCCTCCGGATGTGCTTCCTACAAACAATTCATGCTGTTCTTCATATGCACTCTTGCAAGGAGTCCTGATAACGCAGAACTCTCTAGTGACCTTCTTCATCTGATGTCCTCCAAGATATTCCGACGTCTGCACAAGCTTGGTTCCTCCCCTCCTATCTGGCTCTCTGAAATGGCAAAGTGGACGTGCACTCGTCTTCAAGAGAGATCCTTGATGCCAGGTGGAAGAAGCTGGGTAGTACCCGTCCATCTCCATTCCGTAATCCTACCGAGGATGAACTTAGAAGAGACACACAAAGTTCGCTCCCGAACAGCCGTGAATATATTTGCAATGCTCTTGCGAATCGTGTCCACGATCCCCCCGCCACTTCCTTTCATCCCTACCACCGTCACCGTGGCACCCTCAACGATTTCTTGTCCTCGGATGGGGCCTTCTTTGTTAAGGCGTGTAGGAACGATCTTGATATATTGTATCGTGTTGGTCATTTGGTTGAGGAAGGTATTGACGATTGGGCTTGCCTGTGTCATAAATGTGGAGGAGGCTTGTTCACGAATCGAGATCTTGATGGGCAAATATATCGTAGAAGCTGCCAGACAAGACAACCATTCTCCAGAAGACCATTCCTCCTGCCACCTAACCGCAGTCGAACTTTTCGTCGCGCTGGATAAGCTGATTGTGAAGGAGATCCCCATGCTCACCGACTACTCCCCTGAGATTCCGATGGCTCTCTTGGAAAAACTATACCTATGCAACACAACAAGCCTCCACCGTTGTTCCTGCGTGTACCAGTACCTTTCTGCGCGCCATTCTCAATCTCGTCCTCGAACAAATTCACCCAAGACAGTTTCGCTGTCCGTTATTATGACAAATCCCCGCATCTTCAGTGCCTCAAAGCCCAAATCGAGCGTGATGCGATGGAAAAGAAGGGATGTGTTGACCTGCAACAGGGTGCTGCCAGTCAGACCACGCGCACTCGCGATGGATATGAAGATTTAGCCGGGAAAGAGCTAGCTGGCCATTCGGAGGCTTGCTCGTCACCATTTCCCGCCTCGCCACTACAAAAAGTCATCGTATTCGAATTTCAATGTCCAGCATACATTCGTATTTGGCGTTCCGCTGTACCCAAAGTCCTGTCCTCTTTCTACAAGTATCGTTTGCTACACCCAGAGGCAAAATGCAACCTACTTCTGCATGTTCCCGCATTGAAACCGTACTTTATCCCCTGCGAGGGATCTCTGCCAGTTTCCTCAGGCTACCAGATACATATTGCTTATTCACGTCCAGAGGGCTCACATTCTCGAAACAACCCAACATTATGTTTTGTCTTCACAGAAGATCGTTTTTCAACATGGCCGCCAGATGTGCTTCGAGGCAATCACTGGCAGTTCGACCCGCAGTACCATGCTGAAATTGACATCCTACGGAAATGCATGAACAATTCCTCTCACACTTCCAATAATGTCTTGTCAGCGCAAGTGGACTGTCCCGCTGATCTCTCACTAGACGAATTCATTTCGTTCGGACACTTGCGGGCTGGTGGCTCGCTTCAGTGGTTCAACATCCTCAAGGGTCTGCACAGTATAACTCTCGACCTCTATCGTGGCGATGTTCATTTACTCCTCACGAACGCAGCCTTTCAAGTCGGACCACTAGATATGAATACAGGCATATGGCTCTGGCATCAAGAGCTTCAAGACTCGTCT
>JBBPOL010000170.1:0-18283 GCA_038091435.1 Leccinum variabile | reverse complement strand
CTTTGTGTCCGTCGCAGTCGCCCCGTTACCTCAGTGATAACAGTGGGGTTATAGACTGTTGGAGTCCTTTCCTCCCCCCTCTCCCGTTCCTACGCTCTCTCTAGCTCCACCTCCCTCTGTGCCCCGACCCCCTCTATCCCTCCTGGTTTCGTACCCTCGTAAGTGCTACCGTACCTCTGGCCTCGACCTATTTCTCACTGCTATCAAAATCACCATGCCCCCCGCAAATAAATATTTCCGCGTTCAAGTTGAGCCCGATGGAAGAGGAACCTTCTGCACTCCCAGCTCCCCACGGTCCGTCATCTGAACTTGAGCCCCCGAGCATCCTCTGCAGGAACTTGGGTGGTTATTGGTTCGTGCACCTCCTCTCGTCTTACCCTCCACCAGCTGACCCAAGTGCAGCTGACAGGACTGATCGACTGCAGAGAAAGCCCTGAAAGCCACAATGATGAGGAGATTGAACTGCGGGAGGGTTTGATCGAGAACGCAATTTCATGAGCGATCTTGGCCTCTGGCGTGGGTGGACACTTTGTTCCTCAGACCGATGTTACAAGGCTGACGAACATGACATTCAGACTTATTTTCTGGTACCGTGAAGATTGCATTGCCTCAGCCTAACGATGGAGGGAGGACGGACATCAGTTTCCGGCTACTGCGTTGTTAGTGTATCGACTCGTCCCAGAAATGATAGAGTATCCGTCGTGTAAAGGCAAGTGCGCCAAGAGCAAGTCAAGAGTGCGCGTGCTGATATGTCGGTTCAAACACCATCTTCCTCTCCACTGCTCGTTCACACTTCAGAAATGCACTACTACAGTCTTGCCTCCAATCAACCTGTCTTTCTCCATACTCATACCTCTGGTCCTTATCCTCCTTCGCTCCGCCCCACCTCATCTGACGGTCTGAATCTCACGATTCATATCCCTGGACCTAGCTGTCAGGACGTCGCTTACATGTTTCTTTCGGTCGACTGGAGGGCTTCAGAGGATAGGCACATGATATCTTACTACGTTGCTCACTTGGAGCTTTGGAATAGTCTCGCTTTTGCTGTTACATTTCTGGAGCTCGGAAGGCCAGCAGCTGAGTGTGTACGAATCATTGGGCGTATTCGTAAGACGCCGGATGCTTCTGTTGATGATCTCAGGCGTGTTTTCATTGCTCCCGTTTGGTCCGGATTACCACCTTGGTGTTGGGGAAGAGATAGGGGTGCTTCATGGGTTAGTCATGCCCCTGAGCATGAAGCCCCTTGAAGAAGCCCGTGGGACTTCTATGAGGTGACAGCTTTACTCGTACATATTTCTTCCCACAAGAGCTCAATATAGTTTAAGTACTGTTCTCCGCTGAACTCGGACTGGCCAGTGTATCCCCATATGATTCCCATGCTCTCCCACACATGCATTTGTGGCCGCAAACTTCAGAGTGCTGGAGCGCTCACAAAACACGAGAAGCTATGCACCAAGGGCAGAAAACGACTAGCCGATGCTTTGGGAAGGGCGAGAGAGGTTTACCAGCGGAAGAAACGTCGTAGCGCTGCTGCTGATCTGGGTCACGGCGATAGTATCAGTCCTCATGCAGATGCCCGCTCCGCAAACGTGGACAACCAGGGCGCTCAGGTTGTTCAAGTTGTTTCATCTGTGAGTAGTCACGAATGTCCTAATTTTCTTCCTTGTTCATGTAATGTCCCTATTAGCCTGATGCCCAATCGGTGGAGGATGGTGACCGACAGCTCAGTTCTGAGTGTCTTGCAACACGGCGAACACGGAGACTGAACCGGCGACTGCCTGTGAGGTACAGGGACATACTCCCAGAGCCCCCAATGCCATTGCCACCACAGGAAGCTGCCTCGGCTGGCACCATATCCGATCGTGCTCTGGTCCCTGATCCCACGTCTAATTCCCCGAGTTCCATCCGTACCCAGATCCGGTCTGTACGCAACTCCATTATCCAGACGTTCAAGACGCAGGTTAATAAATTCGGTCTTTACCGTGTATATAAAGCGCACTCCCTGCCTACACATGATCCACATGATCCTTGTACCACCCTGCAGTCACCCTCTCACGTTCCATTGACTATCCCGGCCGCTCAACAAGACAATCCATACCATCCGTACCCAAACCAAACTTCATTACAACTGGGACGGTGGTATTGGAGTCAGGGTTCCCGAAAGTCGCAGTCGAATTTCAAAGAACTTTTGCACATCATTGGAGACAAATCCTTTCAACCGGAGGACGTGAGGGTTACGAACTGGAAGGCTGTTGATCGCCAGCTTGGCGGGAGAACATTTGCGGATAAGGAAGAGTGGGTAGACGAAGATGGAGAAAATAAGGAATGGCAGAAGTCCTCTATCCACTTTTCCGTCCCCTTTCATTCCCGCTGCCCCAATCCCGGACCACTCAACTACTCAACTACGTCTACCGCAACTTTCTATCATCGAAATCTGATCTCGGTCATTCGAGAAAAGCTCTCGGATCCTTTGCATCATAGCTTATTTCATTACAATCCATATGAACTTCGATGGCAACCTCCGCACAAGAACCATGAGAACCGACTTTACGGCGACCTCTTCACCTCTGACGCATTTCTCCGGGCTCATCGTGAACTGCAGGACTCCCCGCCCGAGCCCAATTGTGACCTACCTCGGGTTGTTGTGGCGCTCATGTTCGCGTCGGACTCAACTCAACTCTCCACCTTTGGCAGTGCAAAGCTCTGGCCTTTGTACATGTTTTTTGGTAATCAATCCAAGTACGCTCGGAGCCAGCCTCGTAATGCCCTGTGCACACACGTGGCCTACTTTGAGTCGGTAGGTTTCATCGTATCACTGTGGTATTGAGAGGCTAGTGTTGACCCTTTGTGATAGCTCCCTGACGACTTCAAAGATTTTGTCACGGAGAATGCGGGAGGTAAGCATCAGAGTGATGCTTTCTATACCCACTGTCACCGGGAGTTTTTCCATGAACAATGGAAAATACTCCTAGACAAGGACTTTATCCATGCCTATGAGCATGGATTAGTGATTACTTGCTCTGATGGAATTGCATGTCGGTTCTACCCCAGAATATTCACATATTCCGCAGATTATCCAGAAAAGCAAGCCACCTTCCATGTACTTAAGTTGACAAGGCTGACATAGATTTGTTCCAGAATTCTCATTGCGTGCGTACGAAACTTGGGCAGATGTCCTTGTCCGCGCTGTTTGATTCGGAAAGATTGCGTGGAACTGGTGGGCACCGAGACTGATATGACACAGAGGACACTTCTGGCCCGGGTGGACACGTCAGAGCGTCGCAAGGCAGTCTCGAAATCCAGAAAACACATATATGAAGGTAATTATGCCGTCAATTCGTCACCTGTGGAAGAGCTCTTGAAGGCAGAATCCCTTGTCCCAACAACGGTGAGCCAGTTGTTCGTGTCCTTCTTTTGCCATCATAAGACTAATGTGTGTTGTCCCAGAACGCATTTTCGGAGCGGCTCGGCCATACAGGTTTCAATTTCTTTTTGATGCTTGTAGTTGACCTCCTGCACGAATTTGAGCTCGGCGTCTGGAAGGCGGTCTTCATTCACTTGCTCAGGATGCTGGATAGCACGCAAAAAAGTAACGTAGATGAGCTTGATCGACGGTAAGTAACCTTTTGAAATGTGCTCAGGATGCTCAAGTGCCAATATCTCGCAAGCTTTCGGCAGGTCCCTATCTTCGGGCGAGACACGATTCGCAGGTTTTCGCGCAACACGTCTGAGCTGAAGCAAATGGCAGCTCGAAATTATGAGGATATTTTACAGGTATGATTGTTTTATGCCTAAAAATACGTGAAAACATCTCACCATTCCATCATCTTCCACGTCTAGTGTTCTATGCCAGTCTTCCGCGGCCTGTTCCCAGAGCCTCACGACACCGCTATTCAACAACTTCTCTGTACTCTCGCCCATTGGCACGCCTTTGCGAAACTTCGGGTCCACACAGACGTCACCCTCAATGTGCTTGAGATGGCGACTCGAGCTTTAGGAGATCAGTTGCGTACCTTCGTCTCTAATACATGTTCTCATTTTACAACCAAAGAATTACCGAGGGAGGCAGAAGCCCGCAATCGGCGTCATGTTCGCCAGCAACTTTTGGGGTCCTCGAGGGTACAAAGCCACTCCAACTCTGCCCGCCGAATGAAAACATTAAATCTTCAAACGTACAAGGTACACGCATTAGGGGACTATGTCTCTCAGATCCGTCTCTATGGTACAACAGACTCGTATTCCACGCAGGTGGTAAGTCCAAGTCCAGCCGTGCAGCGTCAGTAGATTTTTCATGACCTGATGTCGCATCCAACCTACCAGGGGGAGCAGGAACACAGGGTCGGAAAGAATAGGTTCACCCGAACCAGCGGCAAGAACTTCATACCTCAACTGGCCCAGATCGAACGCCGGGAAACACATATTCGTGTTATTCATACCAGGACCATCGGTAACACCAATGTTACCGCAGATCCCATTACCAACACACCAGAATGCCACCATCATATCGGCGTGTCTCAAAACCATCCGGAGGACATAAGGACGTTCATTCACAAGAATCGCGATGACCTCGCAACAAAGGTGGGCATCGATTTCTTATTAATATTTCATAGCACTCAGAAGTAATTTATGCTGCAGGATTTTTATTTCAGATTGAAGGCTCACTTATTGCCTCTCGCAAGATCCGATCATGGCATCGACATATCGGCTCCATCAGATGTCATTGATCACTATGACGATGAAGACTTGCTTGCTCAACTCAATCAGATCATTCTGAAAGGAGAACGGATCTATCGCCACTTCCTGTTGCGGGTCAACTATACGACATACGACATACGACGAAATCAAGATGTGATCAATCCAAACACCGACCACAGAGACATCATGGTATTATCAAAATCGACTCAGCACCCGTTCTCTTACGCCAGAGTGCTCGGAATATATCACGCCAACGTTGTCTATCTAGGTCCTGATTCAAAAGACTACCTTGCTCGCCGAATGGAATTTCTTTTGGTAAGATGGTTTGAGCTGGTGTCACCCGCCAAAGATGGCTTGACACTGGACACTCTTCGCTTTGTCCCTATGGTTAATCCCGATGCCTTCGGCTTTGTGGACCCTTCTGACGTGCTTCGAGGATGTCATTTAATCCCGGCATTTCACAAGGGCCGCCTTCATCCTGATCGGATTGCAATGTCAACGATGGCCAGGGATGGAGATGACTGGAAACAATACTGCGTGAACAGGTGAGTCACAACATCATTCAAAGAGATTTCTACTTAGTAAGTTCATTATAGATTTGTTGACCGAGATATGGTCCTTCGATATCAATGGGGCGAAGGGATCGGACATACGTATGCACACACCAATGACTACACTGGAAGGAATTACGTCATTGAAAACCCGACGACGGACACAGACTCAGGTTCCAGGAACTTTAGTGGGATAGACGTCAAAATGGGTGATGATCCAGGTCAGCGGGATGGCCACAGTGACGAGGACTCAGATGAACATACGCTGGAGGATAGAGAGGTTTTTGGTTGGGATGACGAGGATAGTGCAGTCAGTGGTGCGGAGGCTGTAGAGGAGATCTTTGACGACGTTGGTAGTGATCCAGAGTGGGCAGACGACGATTGATTTTCAAGCAAATTTAGTTTGTCTCTACGGCCACAGCGCACAACTTCCGCCCTACCATATAGGCCCATGACTCATACTATGCTCCACCGACGATACGAAGCGCTGCCCCTGTCGAACTCGCCCTCAACGGCCCTTCTCTTGGCATCTCTTTTGTTTTTTGTTTTTTGTTTTTTGTTTTTTGTTTTGTTTTTGTTTTTTTCAGACGAACCACAGGCTTGTTTTGACCTCTTCTTTGATTTTTGCTCTAGATCCCATATTCCCTTCTCTCCCTCGCGCGTTCCGCGAAATGCAGTCTTTCGAATCTGGACTTTGTTCTTTTCTCCGCGTTACACATACTCCCCTTGTTTTCTGAACTCTCGTGTATCAGATCGAGCGGATGAATTACAGGGAAAGCACACGCTGTTCGGGAGGGTCATAGGTGATACACTGTACAGTACGCCCCATGATTTCCTTGCCCATGAGTTCAATCATTGATGTAGTCCCATCAAGATGTATTGAAGATCGGGGAAATGGGTGCGTGTGCGTGTTACTTTGCTGGAAGCATCCGAACAAACAGAAATATCAGAACTCAGCGAGAATGAAAGACCATTATAGTATGTATCCGTCTTTACCCCAGTTTCGCGCGGCTGAAGCCGACACCATCTAGCGCGCCCAAGATTACTTAAATCTGTTTCCGTTGTGGACAACCCCTTCCCAGATATAGTACCACGCATCACAGCCGCTGAAAAGCGTGCACAGCAACGTGCCCGTGAAGCCACGCAGCGTGAACGGGAAGATGCCGAGCGATGGAGAGGTTCCAAGAAGTCCCCACGGGTTTTGCCAATACCGATGCCCGATATCATAAATCCACTCTCAGCCAAAAAGTCCAGGAGGCTTAGTGCGGACAGCATGCCAATGTCAGCGCCACCAAAGGTGTGTTCTGATTTATCGTCCATATGTAATACCGAGATTGACAGGAAAAAAATGTACAGCAGGACAACTTGGAGGTGAAAGACGCGGATATATCCAAGATCAGAGAAAAGCATGCGCAAGAAGAGACATTGACCAGGTGACACATAGTTTTCAAGGAAACACGTTAGGAGTACGCTGACCCCCAGCGTCTTCAGCGATCATCGCGGCCTCCGCTCACTCGTCCGTCTCTCTCTGGGATACTACGATACTTCAACAACTTGGGTCCACCATCACTTACTCACATCCCATCTGGTTCATGGATATCTCTCCAAACGGCGACATTGCGACCGCGGGTGAAAAGACCGTGACACTTCGGAAACTCTGCGATCTCCTTCCCTCACCTGACAGCCACAACTTTGTGAGTGTACGTACTCTTGTGAGATGCCGTCCTTATCAGCTTGTCATAGATGCGACAGGCTCTGTTAGAGCGAGAAAATCGGCAGTTGATGGTTGGAAACACGGGTCTCGAAGACACGATCGAGTCCCTACGTGCAGAGAAGGCACATCAAAGTGCGCTTATTAACACCGTCACTCTGCTATGCTAATATTCTTTTCCGCCAGAGGACGATATAGTAAATGTCAAGGACACTGTTCAAAAACTCCGTGACGAGCTTGCTGCGTCCCACCAGGAAAAAGAATGGCTCGACGAACGCAACGAACGCTCAAGTACGTTCTCTCCGCCATCCATGATTTTTCTGTGCTGATGCTTCTGCCAGAGGACGATATAGCGAATCTCGAGCAAACCGTTCGACAACTCCATACCGAGCTTGCTATGTCCAATCAGGAGAAAGAGAGGCTTGACGAGACCATCCTATCCCTTCAAGCACAGAATGAGAACTCAAGTATGTTCTGTCTGCCGTCAACCTCACGTCGTTGATAGTCCAATTTATCAGATCGAAAAATAGTTCATCTCGACGATTCGGTCCAAGAACTCAGCAATGTAGTACTTGTCGTATCTCAAGGCGTGGTCCGCCAATCAGCCGAGACATTTGCGATTCTCCACGCAGAACTTCATCCGAAAAAATCAAGCCCAGGTACGTTCAACATCATCTGAACTGACAAATCCTTCATCCGTTGTCAGTATCCCCATCAATAACACGCAAAGTGGCCGTCCCAGACCAAATCATCCAAGAACCTCATAAACAGGTTGTTGTATCTCAACACGCGCTCCGTATACACAACAAAAAGCATGAGTGTGAAACCGCGTATGCCCACGGTCGCATATATGACGTCGCACAGTCTCTTCTCGAGATTGCGAACGTGATGACCGACGATCTGAAGCACAACAAATCTATCGTTGACTGGCTCGGACGTAAGTCTGCGGTTCCCAGGATCCACGGAACGATGCGTGTCAAGGCTTCAGGCAATGGGAGATGAGGCGTCGAGTTCTGAGCGACACGAAGAGGCGTTTTGTTGCTAACTCCCTCGCCTCCGGAAGTGAGGAGGACGGGACGACAACACGAGGAGGACGAGGATGGGGACAAACGACAACGACAACGCGCGAGGATGGGGATGTGAGGAGAACGGGGATGGGGACCCGACGACGACGACTGCCTCGTCCTCGCGGATCCGTACTAGTAGTAATAAATATTTTGTATTGTATTCTATGTATTCTGTAGTTCATTGAATTTTTAATTTTTTCATTGTATGATCATCTGAGCAAACGGACAGGAAAAGAAAAGAAAAGGAACGGACAGGAAAAGAAAAGAAAAGGACTGTAATACTCTACTGTGTCTGTGTGCTCTGTGTGTTTCTGTCGCTGAGGCTGTACAGAACATGTGGCGCTGTACCAGCACTGGCCAAAAAGGGACCTGTCTGGGGTCGCTGGGGTGGCTGTGACTGCCTGGGAAAAAGTGGCCAGTGCTGGCCAGTGATTAAGTGATTTGCTGATTAGTATGAAACTAACATGTCAATCTATGAAGTCACATCAAGGCAAAGTTATTGTAATCAATGACAAACACTCACCTGCAGTATCAGCAAAGATATAGTAGATGGTGACAACATCCATTCAAGGTTACCTACTTAACTTCCTCCATTCACTTGATCATTTTCCTTTTACACAGTTGACATTCAATTATATTTGCATATCAACGAGTGTCCAACTATAACACATAGGTAGATATCATCCACCCCGGTTCAATTGTTATCATCCTGCATTCAATTTGTCTGCCTTCACTTGAAATCCTGCTATATATCAACCATAATAGAATAGAATGATATATGTTTTTGTAACATATAGGCATGTGGTGATCAATTTCATCTGGATATGGATATGTCTGTCATCATTGTCAGCAAGTCCATGGTTCCCTCAGAAGTTAGAACTCACACAATGATGCCTACTATGCTATGTTCTGCCATTGTGATGCCAATAAACTTAAAGTCTCACAAAGGTAAAATAGTGTAATCAATGATAAGTGTCTGCCTTGTCTCCCAAACAATATAATCCATGACCATTAAAATATTATTCAGATGGTGATAATATCTACCCCTGTTCAACTGTCATCATGCTGCATTCAATTGGTCTGCCTTCACTAATCCTGCTATATAGCTGACCATCAAGCATAATAGAATAGAATGATATATATATTTGTAACATAATGGGCATGTAGTGATCAGTTTTATCTGTTTATGTCAGCAAGTGCACAATTCCCACAGAACTCACATGATGATACCTATGCTATGTTCAACCATTGTGATGCCAATGAACTTAAAGTTTCACAAAGGTAAAATAGTGTAATCAATGATAAGTGTCTGCCATGTCTCCCAAACAATATAATCCATGACCATTAGAATATCATTCAGATGGTGATAATATCTACCCCTGTTCAACTGTTATCAAGCTGCATTCAATTGGTCTTCCTTTACCAATCCTGCTATATAGCTGGCCATCAAGTATAATTGAGTAAAATAATATATGGTTTTGTAACATATAGGTATATGGTGATCAATTTCATCCGGTTATGTCAGCAACTCCACAGTTCCCTGATGGGGCCCATTAGCTACTATTATATAGTTTACCGGTGGCCCACCACTGCAGCTCGGCATGTTGCCGATAGGCCCACTAACTAGATACAACTGTATCCCGCAGTTGACCAATTGGCCGATACCTACAGCTCGTCATTTTGCCGATCGGCCAATTAGCTACTATTCTGAAGCTGACTGATTCCCTGAAAACTGCGGCTTGGCATGTTACCGATAGGCCCATTATCTAGTATTCTGAGGTTGACTGATTGGCCGACAAATTTGGTATTTGTTTTGCCGATCGGCGAATTAGTTAGTATTCTGTGGTTAACTGATTGGCCTACAAATTTGGTATGTATTTTGCCGATGGGCCAATTAGCTAGTATTTTGTGGTCGACTGATTGGCCGACGACTGTGGTAGTGATTTTACCGAGCAACCAATTAGCTAGTACTCTGTGGTCGACTGATTGGCCGACAAATTTGGTATGTATTTTGCCGATGGGCCAATTAGCTAGTATTTTGTGATCGACTGATTGGCCGACAACTGTGGTAGTGATTTTACCGAGCAGCCAATTAGCTAGTACTCTGTGGTCGACTGATTGGCCAACAAATTTGGTTATGATTTTAGACGATCAGCTATCCACAGATAGGCCCATTATCCCAGCCCGTATACTTTGAGTAAAATCATGTCTCTATTTCGCCGATGTAAATTTCTTACATTGTGTCCGATAGCGTTATTTTTTTCGGTATTTGTAGCCGTTAACTAGTCTAATAGTATATTGGCAAATTGAAAACGATAAAATTATACCGATACACAACAGATTCGAAATGTTCGATATATAGGGCTCATTTATGTATATTCGCCGTTTTACAAAATCGCATTATCGGATGATAGCGAGACGATTAAAGCTAATAAGTATAATTATCTTGCCGAAACTCCGCTTCAACTTTAAAAATTTTCGCCGTCGCTCTCGCCATCCACTCGCCGTCTTTCCCTCCTCCTCACGATGTGCAGCGACATCGATATTTCCGAATCCTTTACCACTGGCAAAGGACTTGGAAATATCGATCTCGTTGTCTCAACATCCCCACAACCTCCACCAACATTATTTACCTTCACCTACCATACACCAAAACGCGTCCACGCCGACACGACGCCGAATCGACAACTTGAATGACGACAATGACGACAACGACGCCGACGACACGACACCAACTAAATCATCCACGCCGACACCTCGCCGACAAAGACAGGTGTGTTTCCACAACTTTCTTTCCATTACTCTCTACTTAACTTTCTCCTCATCCACCCTACGCCAAAACCCGTCGACACCGACACAACGACGACGACGACGACGACGACGAGGTGAGAAGGTGATAAGGTGACGACGACAAGGTTCGTTTCCACATCTCTTTCTTTCTCGCCCTTACCCGTCTCACCCCGCCTCTCTCCCTCACCCACACCATACCCCCATCCACACCGACACGACGCGACAACGGCACGACGCCAACTGGCGACGCGATGAGGACGCGACGAGGGTGAGTTGACAAGGGACGACGCGACGAGGACGACGTCATACAGAAGCGACTGCACAACACGCGCAATGGTGTGTATTGTGTTGTCGCTCCTACACGCCGACGAGGACAACGCGGTGATTATCGTCACGTCGTCGTGGCATGGTGCTGTCGCAGCACACCACGCCATCGTGTCATTGTCCCTTCGTTGCGTTGTTCGCCGTGCCGCGTCCGCCGTGCCACCGCCGTCGTCTTGTCGTCGCGGTGTCCGAGTCGCGGACATTGCGTCATCTGCTATGCAATGAAAGCGATGTCGCTTTTGTCGTCATTGCGTGGAAGGAGAGGGAAATAACACAACTTGGATACTTAGCACTATGACTAGTTTGATTGGACTCGGAAAACTATAACTAATGAATACGAAGGTTCCTGAAGGATGCCCGAATTGGTTCGGAATGCGAGTCACGAAGAGTATGTACAGAGGGACTCGGAGGTAAAACAATGCCTGTATTTAGGATAAAATTGGAAAAGAAAAATAAAGAATGAACGACGAAATCATGACACCCTATCTACGCATACACCTGCGCAACGGTGAAGACGACGCCTGCGCTCAGCAGGATGACGAATGTGATCGGACCCCCAACAAATGCCATCAGTTCCCAAGGGAACGAGTCGGATGAGGAGCCATTAGGGTAGTGTTTCGCTTGCGTACGCTTTTCCTCCAGCTTGATTACCGCCGTCCGCTTGTCCTCGGGATCGTACGTCACGCCATTCTGCCCGAGCAAGACAAAGGAGGGGTAGTTCTGCTCGTACCATGCCTCGATCTACAAGAAATAAAGGAACACAAAGCAGAGGCGTGTGAGTTTCACCCTGAATCACCCAAGTGGACGAGTCCGCTAAACGACTCGGAGACTGACCTTGGAACACATGACAGAGATCCGGAGGAAGTTGGGGTCCTTTGGCTTGGCTTTGTGGTGAATCTTGCGTGCGAATTCCCGGAAAATGAGAGCGACGTCGCGCGGATTCGTGCATCTCATGATTAACTGCGCAATGTGATACCGGTCAGTCTCGCGTGTATGAATGTAATGGCGCTGAACTCATACACGAGCAGCCTCGGCCATTCTGATCTTCACGTTGCGTTGGAACATGACCGGATTCATGAAGCACAGGGAGAGCGTGGATATGGCCATAGCAGCAGGTATTGTGCAGATCACGAAGACGCTCTGATTCTTGAGGAGCCTGATGTAATCCAACGAGTCGCATGCATGACGAGCATCCAAGACCATTTCGCTTTGTACCCATGACGCACGTTCCAGATTTTCTTTCTGGTACTTGAAGCCGTATTTGCCCCAGATCTCTTTTGGCCAAAAGAAACGTTTTTCGTCGGCGTCTTCGCGGAAATCACGAGTGATGTTTGTCTTCTGGAGCAAGAGACCCATCGAGTTGGAGAGTCCGAGTTCCTTGCCGAGCCATGGGGCTTCCTTACCACAGGCTGACCAGATGGCCGTGAGGCCTTCGCCCACGAGGCCTGCAACATAGTGACAATACAAGTCATACTCGACGACGGCCGTGATGTATACCATGCCGGTGGCGACAGCCTTCTGAGCATAATCGGCCATGCCAGTTTCCATTTTCGCACACACGTCCAGGATGATGCCGTGGTACCTATTCGGCTTTCATTAGCAAATGGGTGTTCTCGATGTCGAGAGGGACGCACTCAGGTTTGAGAAGGTTTACTTCCACCACTACCGTATCATACTCGATCAAAAGTTGTCGGTCTTTTTCTTTGGGACCACTTACCGTAAAGTTCCAACCAGGTGTGACGGTCTTTTCGTGGAAT
The DNA here is from genome assembly GCA_038091435.1 of Leccinum variabile. NCBI lineage: Eukaryota > Fungi > Basidiomycota > Agaricomycetes > Boletales > Boletaceae > Leccinum > Leccinum variabile. Next base: position 5,388 of record JBBPOL010000170.1, on the reverse strand, counting down.
GACCGTAGAATGGGTTGCTTGACCTCGTCGGGAAAGTCTTGTCGTCTTCGATAGTATCTAGTCCGCGGAGCACGAGGTAATAAATGCAAATCTGCCACACACAAACACGTTAGCGAGAGCAGCACACGGATAAACCACGGAAACGAAAGGGCGAGCATCTAGGTACGTACTGTTCGGCCAAGGTCTCCTTCTAGTTCTTTGATGACCGTGGCAAAGCTTCTACTCGTCAAGTCCAGAAAATGCCAGCACCGACGCATGCTCTCCCTGTCCCATCCCAGAGTAGGGTGCTCCTGTTGCGCAGTGATGCAAAGTTCAATATACGCCGTCTTCAAGACGAAGAAGGGTTTGGGGGAGGAGGGAACACTGGCTTTGGAGGCGATGGGTAGTGCTGCCTGTAGTATGAGCCTGAGGGCGATGGGCTGGGACCCGACGAAGCTGCAAAAGGAAATAGGTATCGTCGCAGATGACCTTTGAGGCGAGCATGAAAGCTGAAATAAAAAGACGGTGGCCCGACGATCCTCGAGCGGTCGGAAAACGGGCCTTGAGCCGCTGCAACAGGACGAGGGCCGCAAAGGTGACCGAAGAATGCAACTTGGTGCGATGCAAGGCATAGGCGATGAAGTGGGGGAGCTTCACGGTGAGTTGGAAGAGGAGGGAGGGTACTCCGGACACGCAAAGAGATGGGTAATGAAACGACCACATAGCTTGGAAGTTTGCCCGTGGCCGTAGAAGGGGTCGAAGGGGTCCTGCCTGCTCGAGACGATCCCCGAGCTGTCGGAAAACGGGCCTTGAGTGTCGAGGGATTGACGACGGTGAGTCGTACACGTGGGAATCCAGAGTTCTGACTCGGACTCGGAGTTGTTGCTCTCACACGTACACTTTGGCACTGGCAAGACTACTCATGGACCAAAACATACTACACGGCTGTGCGGAAAATGTTATATTACAATAGACTCGGTAGACTGGATACATTCGTTGTATTTGGCATTTCGGCATGTAGTAGCTCCCGTTAGCGGTGTTTAGAAGCTCCATATCGCCGCTGAGGTTCTTGTGTGTTTGATCGGCATGGAGGATTTCATTAGTTAACTCTGAGAATCGGTCTCATGACTAACTTCACGTTTTAGTAGGCAAAGGGTCACTCATGATTTCCGACTATTTCAACCAAGAGAGTCAATCCGCTGTGCCACTGATCAGGATATTATAGCGGCGCCCAAGTCTGTATTTTCAAGGTATCTCGCCCTCGATGTCACACACGATGTCACAACTCGAGCCCTCCCACCCGCATCCTCGGCATCGCCGCTTGTCGACGACCCAACGACCCCCTGCCTCTTTCTCGCCGTCGAGGTCAAGTCCCACCCTCTACATCGCCATCTCCTGTCAACATCAGACGTGACCTACCAACTTGTTCCCCATTCCGGCATCAATGACGGCGTGTGGCGACTGCCGCGCACTCTCGTTCCACCGAGAGTACACGACGATCACCACACGCCATCATCTTGCTCTCGTTCCCTTTTCCTCCGCTCGCTCAGCTATGATCCCGCGGGTATGACAACTAGCGCCGCCGCCGCCGACGTGAAGATTACAATGCAACGGCATATCACGACACAAAGACGATGACGACCGTCAGCTCTCGTCTGATCATTCCAGGCATATTCTACTGTATAGACTTCTTTTACTCATCAGGGGACTCAGAGAAGTTGACAGCGGAGAAGTTGACGACGTCAAAATCCAGCTGGAAGTGACGCCGACCGTAAACAATCCATCTCCACAGGCGCATTAAATTCTAATGTCCAGCTATTAGCAAAGAACGGGGCAAGAGCAAGAAATCGGGCTTACTTCCAACAGATCGCACAGCTGTAACTCCACTGCAATCAACTGCATGTCATTTACTATGACATCTGAAGGTACGTTGTGGAGAATCCTTTCCCTCACGGGCCATCTCTCATCAAAGTTGTCGAGCAGCGTGATGAAGAACGTTTCACGTTCTTCTTGATTGGCAAAGACCCAAGAATTGCGGGCATAGAAACGCCGAACAACCCAAGCGATCTGGTCGCTGCGCATCGAGCCTGAGTATGACTCACGCCGGCGCTGGTGGCTGCGGTGCCGACGGTTCACAGGGGTTGTTGTAGAGCCCTGCCAGTATGGCAGGAGAGGTGTGTGGTTGGTGGTTGGCCTCGAAACCAGTCAGAGTCTGCAGGGGGCAAGAAGATTGAAAACGAGACACCTACATCATGGTAAGCTAACACGTTCGATAGGCCCGAAATTTGGATCGTTAGAAAACAGAATTTAGCACTTGCAATTGTTTTAAATAGTATTGTGCTCTGCTATTTCCGCGGCTACCATGGACTGTGATCCAAAAGTAGCCCTGGCATGCCGAGTCGCCACGACTCGAAGATGGCACGACGCCGAGTGGCAAAGACGACAACGCCGACACGACACATCAACGGGACGTCGACGACAACGTCGTGACATCCCGAAACGGTATCCGTGACATAGCGGCAAGAGCACATCCAAGTCAGTAACAACGACGGTGTATCGCCGACAACGACTACTGTCGATGACGACGACACATCGACGATGTGACTGATAGCGAGACGGAGAGAGGGTGAGCATAGTCGGGGTCACCATGTACCTGCTTCGTCCTCGTCCTCGATCTCGTCCTCGCAGCGTCTCGCCGGTGTCGTGTCGCCAGTCTGCGTCGTTCCCGTTGTCTGTTCAGCTGTTGTTATTTCGCGTCGCCGAGTCGTTAGCGTGGAGAAAGGGGACGATTGGTAAGATAATGGGTTTTACCGAAACTCCGCTTAAAGCTTTCAACCTTAAATTCTTCGCCGTCGAGTTCGCCATCCACTCGCCGTCTTCATCCTAAACCTCCCCATGTCGCCTTCAACGTCCTCAAGCAGCGGCAACGCTATTTCCAGATCCTTTTATACTCTCTGAAAAGGACTTGCAACTACTATTCTCGCTCGCTCAACACCATCCCTCCTCGCCATCTCGCCATCAACGCTTTGACCGCCATCCTCAACATCTCCCTGTCGCCTTCAACATTCTCAAGCAACGGCAACGCTGTTTCCGAATCCTTTTCCACTGTGGAAAAGGACTTGTAAACACCATTTCCGTTCGCTCAACGCCATCCCGCCTCAATCTCGCCATCTCACAATCAACGCTTTCACCGCCATCCTCAACCTCGCCGCGTCGCCGTCAACGTTCGTGTGTTCCACCACTCTCCATCTTTACCTCACCTCTCCCACCCTATGCCACACCCCATTCACACCCAACCGACACAACGACACGAGGTCGCCCGACGACGACGACGACGACGACATCCTCTCCCAAACCATACACCCCATACCCCGACCCCATCCACGCCGACACGACGCGACGACGGCGAGGTGACGACGCGAAAACGTGATGACGCGACAACACGAGGAGGAGGAGGATGATGGGGGAGATACACCGTGACGATGACGACTAGGTGCGTTGCCACCTCACTCTCTTTTTCTCTCCCTTACCTGTATCTCCCTCCCTCTCACACCATATACCGGGTGATATCCACGCCGACACGACAGACACGACACGACGACGGCACGACGCCTACTCGGCGATGACGACAACCACCCGGTGTGTTTCCACTCCTCTCTGTCTCTGTCTCTTACCCGTCTCACACCCTCCCCCACACCCGCCGTGAAGGACGAGGATGAGAGAATGACACGGCGCGACGAGGGATGACACGACGAGGGATGACGCGACGATGATAAGGATGAGGACGAAATACACCAGAATCCCTCAACATCGACAAGACAATGTGACGGATCACGACACGGCGACGTGACAATGGCGCCCAAATGACTACGGGGCGACAGCAAGTAACCATTTCGCCATCATTCTCGCCGTGTTGCCGTCAACCTCCCTGGTCTTTGTCTCACCGCCAACGCCACCCATCACATACAAGCTCCCTTCCTCATCCTTGTCATCTCTTCTGCCAATGTCACGCACCCTCTCCACAACTCCCTCCACCTCAGCCCCACGTCCGTCGTCTGGTCGTTTCGTCGCTAACCCCCCCCCCCCAACACAACACCACAACGGAACCCTTTCTGTCCTCGACTCAACATCCTCGCCGTCCACCCCGGGACTCAATCGTTTGGCGATCTTACCACACAAATGACCGCCTTCGTGGACGTCTACGCCACTGTCGTGTCAGTTTTCCCGTACAGGAGCACAGAACGACTAAGTGCTGGTGCGTTTCCCGTTTCGCCGGATGGTTTCTACATTTACACGGGGTATCAAGACGTTGCCTTGTCTTGTCTTCTGCATCAGGCACTTGGCACACCGGCAACCATCATTGACATAATAAGCTCAGTGGTTGATGCTGAACCAAACGTCGTGAGCGTGGTACAGACGATAGGTAATATGTGGGGAGGCCTGTTGGAGAGGATCGACCTTTTCAACAAAATCGTGGCCGGCATCGCAGAGGTATCTTGTTGTGCAGTCTCTATGTCGTATGATCTCATAGCGAAACACCCGCCTACCATTTCTCTCAACCTCGCCATCTCAGAGTCGACTCACAGGTGAACCGCCAACCTCCGTACATCTTCATCAAACGGCAAGGTATTTCGGCATGTGACTCTCGTTTAGACGGTGTCAGTATGGACGACTCCCTAATTAATTCGAGTTTCGCAACCAACTCCACGTTTACCCTGCCTTAGCTGGCAAAGGGTCCTTCGGCAGTGCCTACGAGTTCAACCATGCGTCAATCGAGGCTGTGGCGTCGGGACAAGCAGGGGTGCTCAAGTCTCGATGTTCAAGCACAATAACCTGAAAGGTCTCGAGTCACTACTTCGCCGAGGAGGTCATCAGTCAAGGTCAACCCAGGAATCAGCGTCCGTGTAAGAAGACCCTGGTTATCGTTGACTTCAAAGTTCTTACAGTATGGAGATGGAGGTCGTCTTAGTAGATCTGCTCTGCATTGTCTAATTTCTGAAGTACAATACGAGGTACAACATTTCTGAGCGACCGGTGGGAATTCCACTGATCGAGTTGTCCAGTTCTAATTGCCGGTGGTCATGCCAGTGGTGTGTAAGATAATTCCGGCATGTACGATGTCGCCACGATTCGGTCCTTACACAAATTATCTCCAGTATGGCTAGCATCATGGGTGTTGTTCCCGCTCCACTTTGAATTGAAGTCCTCTTCAACGTTGCCGCTTTCGAGTTCTGTTACAACACTCAGACGTGGAGAAGACGACGATCACCCAGGAATGGCGCCTGCTTCAGCACTCCATTCATCGCTATCCCTTCTTCTAGCTCTCGCTGACGGTTCGGAGGCTCAGACGTGTATTCATCGCTTGGATTTTATGGATTTCAACTCGCGATATCTTCATGCAGGCCTCAA
>JBBPOL010000169.1:0-18291 GCA_038091435.1 Leccinum variabile | reverse complement strand
GTCCGGTAAGATTTGTTGGTTGGGAAAAATTGTTACAATGAAAAAAAGGTGGTGAGAGGGTAGACTTTGCTATGTGTTCAAATAAATTCTGGAGGGTTTCCGGACCATTCCCAATTGATTCCCCGACCTTGAAAACCCCCTAGTATATTGTCGCTTACTTATCAAAGTCATTTGTTGAATTGATATACTGGTAAAGGTGGGGGAGAAGGGGGGAGGACATTGGTCACCACTATGAAATAAATAGCCAGTGCTTGGGAGATGGTTGGAATATGTTTGGTATATGTCTAATAGTATGGGACAATTGATTGGAGATGTCCTAGATGTCACTTCGAATTGATATTGCCATGGGAGGGGGTAAGAGGGGACCAAGGGGCTATCACTATGAAATCAATAGCCAGTGTGTAGGAAGCAGTTATGGGCTGTCCTAGGGTGGTTTCTAGGGTGATTATTTATTTTACTAATTGACATACACATGAATCCTGGGCTTCCTGGAAGGCCACTTGTGCACCACTGTCAGATCCTCTATTTTTCTGATAGCTGAGCATGAGATATGGGTGTCCTGGAAGGCCATATACACACCATAGTGAGAACTCCTATTTGTATGACAGCTGAATAGTGCATGGGCTTCCTGGAAGGCCACATGCACACTATAATGAGAACTCCTATTTTTTGTGACAACTGCATACTAGTGCATGGGCGTCCTGGAAGGCCACATGCACACTACAGTGACAGCTCCTATTTTTGTGACAGTTGCACACTGCATAGGCATCCTGGAAGGCCACATGCACACTCCAGTGACAGCCCCTATTTTTTGTGACAGTTGCACACTGCATGGGCGTCCTGGAAGGCCACATGCACATCACAGTTAAAGCCCCTATGTAACAAGTGACATAGGTATAAAAATGTCGCACAGGAAAACCAAACCAGAACATCAGAGGCACAGGAGACAACAATGAGATGGACAGGACATGTCCAGGAAAGATAAGACAAAGTGTAAGATGGTGAGGGGGCATGTATACAAGGTGAAAGTGAGACATAAAACCGTACATTCCTGCCTATAACCAACAAACAGGCTTCTATAGCCCTGGAGCATACTTGGGACTACTAACAAACTATGAACTTGAAGAACGTCTAAACAAACTAGAAATGTGACTAAAAATTGAAGGGCAAGAAGGAAAATCCATTAAATAAGTGTTTGGACTGGGTTAGGACCGTGTGAAAATGGTTTCCGGGCTCGGAATCTCGGATTGGACTTGGAAAGATGCCCGGAATGATTGAAAGGACTTAGACCCTGGAAAAATAGATTGGGAATGGACTTGGGCAAAAGGTGGATTGGAGCTCCCTACATCTTCAGGGAGTGACTGTTGAAATATTACTATGGAATGATTACTACTGCCTATTCTACCTCCGTTGCTTTCCCTTTCCACGTTTCACTGGAACACTTTTGAAACGTCCCATAGCACTAGGAATCAGTGGAGTTCCCCCAATCTCTTCTACTGTTTCAGAATGGTGGGAACTAGAGGCAGGATTTTCAATCCTCGATTGGCGTGTAGGCTGGCGTGCCCGAACACCTGGATTGATAGATGCCTTGGTCTTTGGAAGTGAAAGTCTCTGGGATGATGGGGATGATGGGGATGATGATGCATTTACCTGTGAAGATGATGGGAAACATGGAGGATCAAGCAAAGGTGAGGAAAAACGGATATCTCCCAAATTCAAGTCTTCCATATCTTCCAATCTGGGGCGGTTCAGGGAGCCATGGTCCCGTTCCATAACCTGTACCAGATGGTTTACATCTGTATCATTCCAAATGTCTCCTTCACTTGCATCCTGACCTCCAAATAGACTAGAGTAAGATGGCGATGATGATTGTGGTGAAGATATAGGAGGTGATGAACGAGGGTGAGTGAAAGGAGGTGGAAGTTGACTTTGTGAAGTTGGTGGAGATATATTTGGGATCATAGGTGAACTAGAGACTGTTATGGAAGGGGTATCCTGAACCGCAGTAGAATCCGAGGGCATATCCTTTGCAGGTACGGAAGGCTGAGGCATTTCCCTTCCCTTGCCTTTCCTGGCCTTCTTGGTTGCTTCAGAGCGCTTAGGCGGAGAGGCAGGTGCTGCACGTTTCCTAGAAGTACCCACAGAGGGACCCAAAGACTTTTTGGAAGCGGAAATATTGGTCCTTCCCCCATGTTTCCGTTCCGGGTCCTTCCGGTTCTCTTCCGAGTCGGAATCGTCGGAATCGTTCCCTGCCCCAGGGGACAGTTCACTTTTACCTTGGAACAATGATACTGTATATATCATATCATGTGTTGAGTAGAGGGAGGATTTATATAATAATAGATACGAACATGTGTTGTCATCCATGCCCACAAAGGCAAGATGAAGTAAACCTTTGTCGAATGCGATGTTATTGAGGAAGACATCAGGGGTCCCACGAGCAACAAGCCGGTAGAAGTGCACTTGTTTCTTTTGAGGAAACCTATATATGCGACCACGCAATTGTTCATCATCCAGGGCTGACCATAAGGTGTCCTGTTCGCCCCCAAGAAATGTAAACATGATATATACAGGTTAGAAAGCAGAGCCCACCGCAATAATCATAATGTTAGCGCATGCCAGGTTAAGGCCTACAGCTCCAACCATGGAGAGTATCAGAACACGAGGGCCAGATTGACGACTAGATGATCTGAATTCCTTTAGAATTGACTTCCTTTTGCTTTGAGTGATTTTTCCGTGCAACTCCACCGTCTTTACACCATATAGAGCCAAAACCTAGACGGATGTGGAACCCTGGTGAGTCCAGTAGACAAATATATTATGATAGATGAACAGGAATTTACATCACGTATGGCCGCATTTGATGAAGGAAAAGCGGAGAAGATAACTATGCGATCGCATTCTGCATTGACACGATCCTGGACCATAGCAGCTGTATCTGACTTGGTCTCGGAGTAAAGGGTTTGGCCATCTTCACGAACAGATAGTGGTGATGCGTTGTCCTTTTTTAGGTGATGGTGGACTATCTTTGCCAGGATATCCAGTTTGGTGGAGGCTATTGTGGTCCATTCGTCAAGATTTTGGGGTTTTTGCCAACTCTCTCCGGTAGAATGAGGATTCATGCGAGGATGCAGCAGTCCACGGCGTATTTCAATGTAAAAGTTCTAAAAGAATAAATTAGTAAGTATTAAAAGACAAATTGAAGAAATAGTTTTGGAAGATATCGGAAAGCTTGGTTCCGGGGCGGAAGTGGGGAAAAGAGAGACTTCCCCCAGGTTCGCACTGAGGACAAGAAAAAAAAGTTAAACAACAGTTTTATTCACCTTTCCAGTTCCTAACAATGTGGTGAGGGGAGTCTCATCCACCAATTGACTCGTGAGTGTGGTTAGCACTTTCTTCTCCCATTCGCGTAGTTCCAGAAGAATCACGTGCTCGCAGTAAGGTGCCATGCCAGATATCTTGTTTCCTTCAGCGTCCACAGAATCTAAGCTACGACGAATGATATTTCCAGAGAAAATACTTCTCAATATTGGAATGTATTTCTGAAGCTTCGGATAAAGCTCGGTCTTTTTGGGGTCGTGGGCCTCAGATCCCGCAAGGAGTTTCCGGAGATGTTCTGCTCCATTCTCTGATTCACGTTCGGCCTTCCGGTCTTTGGCTTGTGCACGGTTCAATTCCCGGGTCATCTGGTCAAAATCTGCTTTCTCAGCAAAGGCAGTTATGCCCAAGAGGTGACCAATAATCCACAAATCCTAGTGGAAGGTTAGCGTTTTAGACTTACAAGTGATTAAATCTCACCTGTAATTTTGTCAGGACTGGGGTAGCAGTCATTGCAATCATACTAGAAGAGTTAGCCCGAAGAGCATACGCCGCAGAGTGCAATTTGTTCAGTTTGCGAGCTGTGTGAGCCTCGTCCATAATGAAGGCAAGATACCGGTGGTTGTAAAGAGTGGTGGAGACACGAGATGAATAATAACTAGTCTTTTGGGGTTGATCTCCGACTTTGCGAATCAAGTCCGTGAATAAGTTAAAACAGTCATCTTGAAGCGCCTGGGAAATTTTGGATTGAGCCCAAGAATCCAACCCGATATCGGAAGCAAAGACAATAAAAGGTTAGACTTACGCTCTCCGTAGCCAGCACTATTCTGTGACAATTTTCATGTCGGCTCTGGGTAAAAATCTCAGTCCACCAATTCTTGCGACCACTAAGCTTTCCGGTGTAGGGAAACAAGTCAAATGTGCCCCGCTTAAGGAATCTCTCGATCTCCCTTGTCCATTGGTAATGGAGGTTTACGGGGCATACTATGACGAATGGGTTGCTTGGTATGTTTCCTTGTGTTCCTTGCCACTTCTTCTCACCTAGAACATCCACTCTCAGGTGAACCTGTAGGAAAACCACGTAGCAAGGACAAAACCTACCAAAACTACCAGGAAATCGATTCTTCTGTTCAAAGTAATGGCGATAGTAGGCCAAGCATGCAATGAATGCTATGACTTGAAAAGTCTTTCCAATTCCCACCCCGTCCATCAGGAGAACTGGTTCACCGTCGAAAGCTCTCTCCAGCATCCTGTAAATACCAACCAGTTGATGCCACCGAGGTTGTACCAGGTCCCGTGTATTGCTCTCTGAGGCCAACCATTTCTCGCCTTCATCACTCCAAGGTTCAATGATACCATCAGGGTCTGCATATTCCTGGAAAAAGGGGAGTTTTTTATCTTTGAGACCCAGACCAGACCACAGCTGTTCTTCGGAAAGCCCGGAAAGAGATTCCGTCCCCTCCTTCCAGGCAAAGTCTAGGCCAGGGCCTTCAGGAAGTTCCACACGGTAATTGTTGTCCTCAACGTCTAAGTTCTCCAGAGCTGTTTGGATTAGTTGCTGAACTTCCTGGACATCTTTCTCCGAAGCCAACTTTTTGAGGGCATCTTTGAGAACCTTTGGCAGCCCTGCGTCACAATGAATCTCAAGTCAGCTTTCATTCCATGAATCATATTCATACTTTGCTTACTCTCCGCTTCTTCCGACTTGGATTCATCATCCTGAGCAACTGCTAACATCGCATCCAGCTTATCCCTGTAGTCTTGAAGCTGTTTCAGACTTTTCGTGTCTTTGTAACGTGTGAGGACTCTGATTGACTTCTGGAGCAGCTTTAGATAGGGTCTGATGGTTTCTATAGTGGGGGAGGCGCCTTCTTGAGTGATATCTAGAAGGTGAGTTAGAAAAACATAGTTGACGTTCTGCAAGCGCAACTCACTGGTCCAGTTCTCCTCCAGCTCTTCCTGCCCCTTTTCCAACATATTTGTATCCCGGTTCACTGCCTTCCGGTATCTTTGCCATGTCTGGACAATCAAGGTATCAAGGAACTCCTTGACTTCCTGAACTAGAAACGTGTTTTCGTCCTCTTCAAAAGCTGATTCGCCTAAGAGAGCATGCGCAAGGGGGTGGAGGATGACGTTTGAAACTTGGGAATTCTCCAAAGTTGGCAGCTAACGAATATTTAGATGTCATAAAGTTGGATACAAAAGACTGAACATACCTTCCTGGGGTTTTTCTTGTTCCGCACCATGACTTCATAAGGTGAACACTTGTGCTCAATGAACACTTGATCAATCCTATTATTCATGTTCCACCTGGTCCAATTCTTTTGTACCCAGTTGTTCCATCGAGAGCGGCCCGCACTATTGTTGTCACTTGATGATGTGGAGTACTTGTATTTATTGCCAGAGGACCAAAGGTTTCTTGCATAGGCTTCCACGGTTTGAGCCATCTGAGTTGTCCAGGATGGCACATTGGGAGTAGGTTTGTCAGGAGAAGAATTCGGTACAATCTCCCAAGGTAAACCATAGACTTTGGTATTCTCCTGCCAGGTGGAGCTCGTCCAAGGCAGGCCCTCAGTATTCCCCAGAATGAGCAAGGCAGTACTGATGGCAAGTGAAGGCATGTTTTTTGGGTGCAGATTGGTGTAAAGAAACTTATGGGCTAAGCTAGTTTATCCTGGGGTAGCTTTCAAACGGACTTGACACCGTAAATTTTACCCGAGGAACTAGGACTATATTGGTATACCGGTGCCTGAAGTCTCGGAGGCCCAGTGCTGCTCCCTTATTAGGTTATTTTCTGTTTTTTTGAACAGGTATATGGCGGCAGGCTTCAAGGCAAGATGTATAGATATAAGGAAATGAAGCTTCGGTGAGGGGATCATCTCAATCCCAGATTGACCGGAACAACCGGAACAACCTATAATAACTCACTTTATATCTTCATTTTAATTTTACGATATTTATACTTGAAGGAACTGTGATAGGTAAGTAAGATGTATATAAAAAGTCTCAATACCATCTTCCGCAATGTTGTAGGGAATGTAAGAAGGTTCAATGGTAAACATCACATTATAATTTGTGCCCGTACTTATATTGGGTAAGATGTAGGTCCTTACATCCTCCTAAGTCCTTACGTTGTGCTTTTAGCCACTTTGGAGATTCTGGCCAAGTCCTACTTTCGGAGCCTTTTAGAGGCATTTTATTACTTCCACTTTCCAAAAAGCAACAAGGCAGGAACGTGCCAAAAAGCAGGTTAAAGGCAAGATTTTAACTCGGAAAGCTCGGAAGTACGTTTTATAAATGTAGTCAACTAAGAAGAAACTCGTACAGTAGTATAGTACTCCCCACATGCAAAATTGTGGGTAAAAAATAACCGCGGGTCGTGCCAGCTCGAACAGGGACACAATTCATGCAAGGCGCTGAGGTATTTGTATCATACACAAAGAGATGGGTAACGAAGCAACCCACAGTGGGTCCAGCGGCCTCGACTGGGATGTGTCTTCAAGGGTCATGGTGGTTGGGTCAAAGGTGCGTGGAACATTTACTCCGGGCATGCTCCGAGTCGGAAGAGAGGGGTAACGAAACAACCCATGCCACCAGCTTGTCATGGGCTGTATTAAGGGTGGTTAGCCTCTTCTCTGCAAGGGTTTGTCAGTACACACCAGGGATTGTAGTAGGTCACACCGCAGAGGGGTACTTCAAGGGGACTCCGAGCACACTCCAACTCGGACTCTCGAAGTCGGAAGAGATGGGTAGCCAGTGGGTCCTGCCACCAGCTTGACATGGGCTGTGTTAAGGGTAGTTAGTCTCTTCTCCACATGAAGGGGTTCAAGTTGTCAGGACGCACCAGGGGTTGCAGTAGTATACTAGTTCACGGCGCCAATTGATGGAGTACTTGCGGGGGCATGCTCCGAGTCAGAAGAGATGAGTAATGAAATGACCCATGGGGGGGTCCTGCCACCAGCACAATGTGGGCTGTGTTGAGGGCGTTGAACCTCTTCTCCGCATGGTTGAACGGGTTGGCGTTCAGTGGTTGCGCCAGTAGTAGGTGAGTCATGCCAAGGGGGTACTCCGAGTCCGAAGAGATGGGTAATGAAACGACCCACGCTCAAATAGTAATAGGTAGTACCCCCGGGGGCATGCGAAAAGATGTGTAATGAAGCAACCCACATACAACAGGTTCAAGTCATCTGCACAATCCGTCAGTCCATACACACGAAGAGACTCAAAACAGGTTGATGCACCTGGATCCAAGTTCAGCGACCCGATATCAACGACTCCACCAGTTCAATGATCTGCAGGTATGGCAGACCCATATCCCCCATCCATCTCGTCCACCCAATCATCCACCTTGCCTGCGTCTGTCCCATATAGAATCTGCAACACGCCCTTTTATCAGTCGGCGTCGGTGTTGTCACGTTGTCATGGTGTGGTGTCGTCACGGCATGAATTAACTTGAAATATGGATCCTGCCTACTTGAAGTGCTGTGCATCGAGGGCTTTGAATGAGAAGGCAGGTACACCTTGAGCGCGGCTAGAATGTGATTTGGGATGGTCATGATAGAGGGCACGGGAGTCTGCAACTTTGTCGGTCTGGGAGGCGATCTTTTTGGACAGCAAGGTCAAGGGACTGGCGGGTAGGATTTTTTTTGAGCTGCTTCGAGGGTTTCGTGTTGGATAACAGCGATAGAGATGCTTGCAATACCTCGAGCAACTGGCAAGCCATGTACACACCAAAGTGGAGTGTCCAGTGAGGAGACGGAGGGTATGCATGCTTGCTATTAACATACCAATGACGCGAACAGAAGAGGAGTGTTTGTGATGCCAACGAGCGACTCGGAGTGGGAGATTTGAGAGACATGTCAGTAGCTTCCAAGGCAGAAGTGTGGCGTGAGACCGTTGAACGACTTGGTTCAACTTAGCAAACTTCACGGTAACAACTCGCTAAACTTTTCTTCGCCCACACCCCGTCGATCTGTGGATGCGGATACTATCGCTTGATGTTCCTCCTGGTTTGTGCACCAACCACCACCTATGGACCTTATACCAATTTCCCGCACCTATTTTATCCTGCCGCAAAGCATATCCACCCTCTCATATACCCAATTTGGATACTTTGTGACCTTTCTCTCATTATTTTTGCCCAGCTTTCCGTGCTTTCTGTGCTTTCCGTGCCTTTTGTTCCCCTAGATGAGTAGGAGTGAGGATATATTAGATTAAGTATCCGTGGCCTGGGGGGCTGCAAAAGTATAAACTTTGGACCTACTCACATTGTTAGGGCTATATATTGGGTGGTGTATCCTTAGTCTGAGACCATAGAAGACACATACTTACACCGAGGGCGATATATCACTGCAGGTCATGTGTAGCAGGACAATCACGGCCCACAGTAGTTATATCAGTTCTTGAAGTAGTTTGGCCGCAATACCGCACACTGATACATAACACAAAGGGCATTGGATATATCCTACAGTAGAATTGCTGATCCCTACTCAGCACTAGTACAAGGATTTGATACACAGTTTCTTGCTGAGTACTGATGTGCAAATAAAGGCGTCCTAGACAGCCTCTGGGCCAGTGGGTCAGTTATAGACCAGGAACCAATCCCACAGTGCAATTAACTGAGGGATGGTAAGAAAGCTTGAATTCACCAAGGATATAGGACCTGAAAAAGTTTATTTCTTCCAATATTTCCAGAATCCTGACCTTCCTACTCTTTCTAAGCTTCCAACCGGAAGCAGAGTCTTAAATTTATCTTTCTCCGGCATTCTCCGGGGCCATTCCGGACGGAAAGGCTATCTGTGAGCCCTAATTCACTTCAAAAATTTGCCTTCATCTTTCTTTTAATCCGGCGAAAATTTCATTTGTGTACCCGAAAACGTTTTTAGGTCCTTAAGAAGGTCTTATTGAACCTGATGAAGGACCTGGATCATTTCTGTAAAATAAATAAATAAGGAAGCTAAGTTTTATTTTTAACCCTCCGATCTTTGTGTTCTTGGAACATTCTTGCTTCATCGCATAAACTAGATCGTTATTTTCTCTGGAAGCCCCATCTCACCCACACCACTGTTTCTCCTTTGCAAGCACCCCAAAACTATCATCATTCCATTACAACGCAGCAGGATGCCTATGCGACCTTATCCAGATGACCGCGAGGATGAGCCTTTACAGTTTACTCTGTCCCAATTCGTCCGGAAAGCCGCTAGATATTTTATCCAAATGAAAAACACACAAGATCCGGATGATGAGCAAACCTTTCTCAAGTTTGTCCTTGCAGGTAGAGATGGTTTGGAGAGGGAGGAACAGCGCAGCATCACTCTGAACGTGACCCAAGGTCAACCTGACATCGAGGATGTGACTACCACCCGCGATTATGACTCTTTGATTGGGACTACGAAGACTCTACCTTACCTCGTTCCTCTGACAGTCTGGCCTGTCCCATCCTTCAGAGATACCCTTACAGCCAGTAACCATGTCACTTCTATTGCTTATGATCGTAATGTGAGTCTTTGCTGTCTCTTTCTCATCTGTATATACTTAACCTATGCTAGCGAAATGCCATATATGTGCCAATGCATTCCATCCCCAATCTTTCCCTTGGAAAGGTGGCCAATCGATCGGCTGTACGAGTTTTCTTTCCTCGGATGTATTCTGCCCATCAAAGCAGGAAAATCCCAACTGCCAGCTTAGAATTGATCTACAATCGTTGCCTCCTTCCCACCATTCGCAATCTCATGCGGAATCAAGCTACCCACTGGCCTCCCAACTACCAGACCGCTTTGGACACCGGTCGGGATCATGCCGGTCGTCTGCATTTTCGAAGCCTCGACGTACCTGCCCATCTAATGGGTGATTTTTCTCGTTTGTACCTCAGGGCTCTTGAGGACCTTGGTGATAACTTCAAAGACGCATACTTTGGCCATGAGCTTCGCGGTTGGAAGGCTGCGACTGTACATAACCTTAACTTGAATCCTGCCGACGAAGATGGAGTTCTGGATAATGATCCTGCTGCACCAAGTCCTGCCCATGAGCGTGTGGTTGCTTTGGAGGACCTTACAAGAGTACTTGACATGGAAGCCGTCAACCGAAATCAATGGTTGATAGACATCGGGTTGGAGTTCGGAGTTCCCGGAAAGGTTGTCACATGGCGTGCTCTGGGTCATGAAGCCCTCATCCATTTCCTTCTTCCCGACCTGGATGATCCGGGAAGAGTTATTTCCCACAGCAAAACCTTCTATGTTGATCCTCAGATGCACCTCCAAGATATCGCTGGTTTTCGCTGGTCACCAGGTTCACGTTCCAATGTCTTCAAGTATATCCAGGCCTATACCACAGAAAAGGAAATTTCTTACCAACTGCACACCGGTATCTTTTCCCGTCGGAAAGCATCGGAACTCCTCAGTCGCAGGCAGTCCGCCAAGCTGACGGCTGATGTGGAACAGCAAAGCCAAATCATCCATACTTGCACGGGCGATGACCCTGAGGAAAACCAAAGACCTCAGGAAGGTTGTGCTAGGCTTGAAGTTCGAGTTTCCTTGGCTGACGTCGAAGACGTGCTCGTTGATTTCCCCCTCGACCTTCTCAACCAAACCATGGTTCAGATAAAGGCTAAGAATTGGTGGTCTGTCATCCTCCTTTTCCTTTGTGCTTTTTCTTTTGTCTCATTTGATTTCATATACAGGTACTTCAAATGGGTTCGCCTGGCTGCAGTCCATGTTGTGATTTCCAATCTTTGCAATTCACCCAGCAAGGATCGTGGTTCTGACAGCTCCCTTGCCCTTGGAGCCCTTGTGGTCTGGATTCTCAACGGTGCACATCATACTCCAGTGCACCGTCTCATCAAATTGGCTGAGCAGGGATGCCCACATGTCCTTGCTGAAGAAGATGTTGATCCAGATGACCCAGATGCCCTCACCGCTCCACTCATGTATAAAGCAGGAACATACTTTATATGTGATATTGTAACCGACACCCGAACTCACGTCTATCGCATACCCTATTCCAAGGCTTTCGACCTCCAATTGATCCTTCAAGCTTACGAAAAAGGGACCATGAATGAACTTCTGCATGTGATTGGAACCACAGATGTCACAATTGGGCCCCAACCACGTCATACTGAGCGCACTACCAATCGCTCTTCCAATAAGACCATGGATATCCGTCACATCAGACCTGAGGAACGTCCCTTGCCTACCCTCACAGCCCTCCTTGATGGTCTTCCTTTGCCAAATCCCCAACACCCTCGTGGCCCTGATGTGGACTATTTCCAGCAGAATGGTGGTGGAAATAGACAGGCCGAAGGTGCTGACGATGAACCCCAATTCCAAGAGGATCCTCAGAACCCCCTCAAGAATGAAGTTCAGGTCATTTTGGAACAGTTTTTTTTCGACATTCTTCAAGAATCCCCAAACAAGAAACGTAAAACAGAGGGTTCATGGACCAACATTCCAGCAACATTGAGGCACGAGCATGGCGTGGAGGATCTCTATATGCATCTTGATTTTCCTTTCCACGGTGCACAGTACACTGTCCTTGCCGCGGATAAATGGGCTGGGCAATTTGACAGATTCTTTCCTTCCAAGGTTCCGGACCATGTAGGTCAGAACTTTGGAAAAGCACGGTACTTCCTGATGTATCTCAATCTTGTCGGTCGCCTCTCACTACAGAGGCTGGGTGAGGTCCGCAGTGAACTTCGAAGAAAATTTAACAGCTTGGCTTGGATTCCCCACACTGAATGTGATCGCATGTGGTCCACCAGGAAGATGACTTCTGGACAATGGCACTCTCTTCCCAGAAATCGTACGGAAGGCCCAAAGATTGCCATAAATCCTTATAGGTTTGCCCGACTGGGTGGTCAGCCCAGACTTCGTCCTCCTCCAAGGGTTGAAGAACTTGAACCAGAGGAGGGAGAAGAGGATGCACAGGATTTGGATTTTGAAGCAGAGGATGTATAGTTTCTTCCCTATCTTACTTTGAATTCGTGTAGAATTTAAAATAGAAACAATTTTTCCTGTCTTTCAAGCCAATTCAAACTTCCTCAGCCTGAGTCTCTCACGTCAGACTGACCCCAGAAAAATAATATCCGAAAGGAACTCTTCTATTACCCCAGTTTTTCTTTAGAGATCCATCGCTCTGGCTTTCTGAGTCCATGTTTCCTTGAACAAAAACTGACGGTGACACTCATACCTACATACGCATGATATGTACACACTCTCTGAGAATCCCTAGATGCAACTCCAGCTCTGCGCTCCCTTTCCCCAATACCTCTACTCTGTTCAGGTGAAATTCCATAGTTGTAAAGCCTTTTCGGCACTTCATCATCTTGACTGCGGAAGCAAGCAAATGCAAGGCTTCCAAAAGCTCTGAGTTCCCTTTTTTGATGTCCAATAAAGACTGCATGTGAAATTCAAGCAGTAGACAGCATGCCGAACCATGTGACTCCTCTTCGGTGATAAGGTCTACTATCCCAGAATTCCGGCCGTTCCGGTCGTTCCGGTCGTTCCGGTGTACTTTGGGCTGCAAAGTTTCGGGTGTGTGAAATTCCAGCGGTCTTCCATCTATGATTTCTGTGTTATTGACGGCAAAGGCAGACTCTATTCCCTGATATATTCCAAGTACCCGTCAGTATTCCTAGTGTGAAGGTTATGTTTCAAAATAAATGACGGTCTACCTTTTCACCTTGACGGCGGGTTTTCACCTGTTCCTTATCTAACTCTTGCAGCAGTGTACTTGCCACCAGCTGACAGTCTGCCTGAATCCATGTGTCGAATGTCGACTCCCAATTTTGCTGTTGCTTGAATTTGAAGTTGAGATAGATAACACAGGGTCCGTGATTTGAATTCGTTTGGTTCCTCCGAACCCGTTGGGCGAAAGATCGAATCATTTTCTTCGTGCCTATCACATCCATGCCAGTTCCCACTACCAGCAAAAGATCTATCGTTTGTTTTTCAGAGAGGTCCTGTTTCTCAAATTCCCCGATCCGCTCTCCATCTGGATGTTCCTGACCATACAGAACCACATCTGGAATCAACAGCGGTATTCCCTGCACTCGCTTACCTGCGTCCCTCCTTTCCTCTTGTGTCCTCCGGCAAGCTCTGCAATGTGGAAATATGCCCTGCTTGAGTTCACCCTCATATCTTTCCTCCTCCTCCACGGCTTGACAAGACGGGCAGTATAGGTACCGAAGGCTCCCATGCAGTGGGATGCATTTAAAAGGTTTTAGCACGTCTTCAGGACAGGCTCTATGATATGTTGATAGCCCAGCTTTGTGTTCAAGGCCGTCGATGTTCTGTGTATACGCCCGCACCAATGTCCCCTGCGCGTCCAGTCTTTTCATGAGTCTATGAAATGCAGTAGGCTTGCATTCATTCGTCACTTGAGCTAGACTGGCCACGAAGCGCCCGAATAAAGGCCTCTGGTTCTTATCCTGGATAGTAGTATCACCTCAGTTCTTTGACATCACCCCTCTCTCCGCCTACTCACTGTGATCATAGAAAGTTGAAACATGTCCTTCAATTTCATCTTACCCAGTTCGGGAACCCCAGAGATCTTTTGCTGGCTTCGGAAATCTGGTATCCCTGCTTCGACGGAAATCCCAGCTCCTAAAAAATTAAGGGGATCAGGATGCACATTTCCAGCTCTTCTTAGGAGGATGGTCGCTTACCACATATAAGAACAACACCTTTTGCATTCAAAATGGCAGATAAGAGTGTCTGTGTGAGGGGTTCTTCTCTAGTGAAGGAGCACTTTGCTATAGGCATGATGATGGTGCCAATTTGTGGAATCTAGTTTTCATTCAGGGGGAGATGAGCTGAGAGGGCTTTCCTGGAGGCCGTGGTCCAGAAAAAGGGTGTCTTACCTAAGACGGATTGAAATTCTAACTTCAATGTTTACTTGGACATGCTAATCTGATCGTTATCTGTGTTAGAGTAAAGGCTCCTCCAGTGGTAAGATAATAATAAAACATTCCCAACAGTTAGCTTCCATTTCTTGAAGGTCTTGCCCTTCATATCAGAACTCCTTTCTACGGCCCTCCAGGTTCTTCTTGTAGGTCCTCAAGACCTCATTTCCAATATCAAGCATGCAATATATATTTTTGGGTAAGGTAGTACCATGAGGGAAACACACTACAGACTGTCACCGACTTTGTAAACTATATAGATCTTCTGTTTGTAAATTACTGATCACACGCAATTATGCGGGAAAGCTTGAAGGTCGAATCACTACGTGGAGACTCTCCATGAAGAGGCATCCACAATCAATTGTCGAATCTGAATATGGGCTGAAGAACAGATGCTCTGAACGCATTGTACACCTAATGTTCAACGATAATTTCATTTTTCCGAAGACAGTAAAGGTGAGTACTCGTTTAATGCTGTGGGTGGTGTTATGACGGTGCATCTGCAGGAGGTGCCAATTCGACATGAACCATTCAAGCATCCCGCCATAATTGAGTTCCTCCGTTCTGCTGTTTTCAATGGCCTGACATCGTTGGGAGTCCGCTAAAGACCATTTCGTTTCGCTTCTCGAAGGCAATGATGAACCGGAACTTACATCGGGATTATTGGTTGCAACCACCACCTTCGTGAGGTCAATGCTCCCTACTACTACAGCAATAGTGACATTGTCCATCTTCAACTAGAGTTACTCGGTCCTTACCGACTGGCGCAATGGGACAGGTCCCGGGACAAAGTTATCCTTTGTTCCTGATCCGCACATGGGAATTCTTCTCGGGTCGAGAAGCTCTTCTACCACATCTTCAACGCGAAACCTGACAGGCACAAGAAATACCATGCGGTGATGGCCGGCTTGTACAAGGACATTATGCGAGTACTCATTGAGCACGGTTTTGCCATTGCTGATGTCAGTAAAGGCCTGATACAGGTAACACACAAGCAGCAGCCGAGACAAGCACGTTCCAATTTGTCGACTTCGATCAAATGGCGTCGAACTAACGAAAATCCCTTCCAGGAGTATTTGGCGAAGGTATATACGGAGTAGATCTGAGGATTCGTCGTGTATGTCTGAATTTCTTCGAAATATGTACGTTTTTCTGCGCATTTTTGAGTGAATACAAGCGGAATATGCAATCCTGATGTCTACAATTGTCAAAAAATGTGCGGACATTTGTCGACATTGATTTTTGACATAAACTTTTAATCACATTCTTAGATGCAGTACAATTGTACACATTTTTTCGCATTTACTCAAATTTGCGAGAGGAGGAATTTCCTGATGCGCCCTTGCAAGGCCTCGCAAGCTCGGAGTGTTTCCTTTCAAGGCCACACAAGGTCGGTTGTCTTGCATGGCCTCGCAAGACCTATCAAGGCCTTGTTAGGTTTAGACTTTTTTTGCTGATGAGCGTATCACATCGCTCGGCGTTTGAGCCCGAGGTTGGATTGAAGGATGACGTCGAACAAACCGTCCTACCAGGTCGGTGGAGGGTTGCTGAGCGTCCCTCAATTCCGCACAGACTTTGGATATATTTCGGACGGTCAACCGATCCTTCATAGCAAAGCGCATTTAACAGTGTCAGCTTGATCGTGGGCAGTTTTGGTGATCTTTCGTTGGGTTGTATTTCCGACCAGTTGGGGTGCGTCTTTCTTTTTATTGTTCTTTTCCTTCATCAAGTTGTTGCCGTCTTGGTGTTGCTCATCGAAATTCAACAGGAGGCGTGAGGTAGTTGCGGTCGCGTGAGTGGTTTCCATCATCGGCGTATTTATTCAGTTCCTCACTCTCATACACGTGCCTTTGGATTGACGGAACATCGTCCTACTCCGGGAATGTTCATCTCGTGTGCCAGTGGTTACTGTGCGGAGGTGTCTCCACTGGCTCTGCGAGGTATCACGACGGGCGCTGTGAATCTCTGGATCGTTCGTCAGTCCTTTTTGCATATATCTCATTAACCAAGTTGTTAACACTTTCGTAGTCGGTCAATTGTAAGCGACATCTCGGCCTTCCCCTTCCCTCCTGACCCGTCGAGCCCATCATCGACAGCATGTCTAATGGCATCATTCGGGGAACCGGAAATCGGACAGATGTCTATGCGTACAGACTTCCGTTGTGAGTGGTACATTGTCGGTCCGCATTGACGTTTCCGAGCTCGTTCTTCTAGCGCGCTTCAGTGAAATTTTCCAGTCATCCTCTTGGTCGGCTTACCGTTTGCGCCCAAGTTGCCACAGCAAATTCAGGAGACCATCAAATTGGAGGATTTGTCTGCTTACCCCAACAGTGCGCAGGTGAACAATACTGTAACCGAATTTATATTTATATTCGAGTGATCGGATGATACGTTAGGTGTGGTCTTTGTATTGAGTTTTAGTACCTACCTTTTCGAGCGGGCTGGGTTTGCCAGGGGTAAAGCTTTCAAGTCCAACCTCGGTGTGGGAGTGACCGCCCTCGGGGTAAGTTTGGTGACAAACTGTTGCCCCATAACCTGTGCAGGTGGTTGTAAATCTTGTGACTTTTACACTATGAACTGTTATGGCCATTGTTTCATCTTTAACTATGGCATGGTTGCCAGCACCATCACCTTCAAGTTGTTCTTGATCGGATTTATTTGGATAGGCAACGCGCACCAAGGCGCCAAGTGGTCCTCTGCATTTTTAAGTCACCTTCTGAGCATATTCGTGCCATAGATGAAGTCAGCCTCCGCATATTCCTACTAGTAGTAGATGATTATCTACGTTTGCATTTTCTTACGCAGTCCAAGTACTGGGTTAGGTCATATTTGCCGTCTGCCAAGCTTCGTTCAAGGTGGAATTGAACCAACTCGCTTTGCAGTCTGTCGCCAACATCGTAATTCCCTACCTGTGAGTGACTCGACCACGGATCTATTTGAGACAGGGGCTTCGACACGTCGGAGCCCGTGCCTGTTTCCGGATTGAATATCGTTTCTCGACCCACTCACCCTGAACTTGTAGCGTGAATCCTGACGAAGCGAATCTGCAAGGCTACTTAGGCTTCATCTTTGGATGTCTTGCGTTAATGGGGACGATCTGGGCGTACTTTTGGATCCCAGAAACCAGAGGGCGGACAATTGACGAATGCTTTTTCCTTTCTTCTTCGGTACAGCTGGTCCTCGCTGACGGTATGTTAGACTCGATCTCATGTAGGAAAATCAGGTGCCCACGAGAGCATTTGCCACGGACAAGCTGTATGACTCAGACATGAACAGCCCCTGAAGGATCAGGACATAAATTCTGATGCATCCCCCTCATTTAAATTTGCCCTGACTAAGATAACAGCGGTGGAATGATGACCTGTATGATCTTGTGAATACCTTTCTCCTTCCTCATTGTATCTATTTCCTCTTGTAATACAGGCCTCACAATCCTGTGAGGAATATAGGCGTAGTGCAAAGTGCGGATAAGCTGTAAGGTTCACCTTTTCCAGAACTTCCAACGGCAGTGATGGAGCTTGTGAGTAACAAACTCACCCACAAAATCGCTTTAGACACTCCTGCAACGGAATCTAAGGAACCGAAACGTAAAGTCCAAGAACATATTAGAATTCCCCCCAGGACGTGTTGAGCAGGGATACAACTTAAGTAAAGAAAAGGTAGATAATAGGAATACTGGAAGTCCCATAGGTCGGAAGTGTCGGAAGTACCGGAAGTGTCGGAAGTACCGGAAGTATCGGAAGTATAGGAAGGTTCCGAAGGGCTGGAAGGGCCGGAAGGGTGGAAGTACCCGAAAAGTCTTGAGGGGAAGACCTAAGCAGAGGGAAAAGGAACGGTGAGAGGAGCCCATCTGAATAGAGGGGTCCCACTGCCCTCTGGTAGAGAGGTACTGAGGAAAGAAAAAATACTCGGATGACAGGCACATTGCCTCCTGGGTAGGTCCCTGCATCCTTTCTTTAATCTTCCCTGGTCCCAATCTGCCAGAGTGACCAAAACCCAAGTGATAGCCCAAGTAGTAGACATAGAAGTCCCACCACCCTCCAGTAGAGAGGTACTGGGGAAAGAAAAAATACCTC
>JBBPOL010000168.1:0-18302 GCA_038091435.1 Leccinum variabile | reverse complement strand
CGCCAAGACACTTCGGGGACTTGGGTCTGTCATCGGACACTTCCGTGGTATCCAGTGTGTGGCCATCTCTGGTGGCCACATCGCGACAGGCATAGACAATAGAATCACACTTCGGAGCCTTCGCTACAACTTTTCCCAGAGGACACCCACAATGTCACCTTTCAATATCGTGGAGCCATTTCCATTAAGAGAGAGACCGAGGGACCTCCGTTCTGAGCTAGCTGCGTCCAATCAGGAAAATGAAAACCTCAAGCAAACCATCCAATCCCTTTGCGCTCGAGATGAAAGCTCAAGTACGTTTTGGCCGTCTTGACCTGCCTGATTGATAGTAACATCTAACAGATCGCAAAATCACCCATCTCGACGACTCCGTTCAGGAACTTCGCAAAGTTCTTGTCACATCTCAACGTGCAGTCGATCAATTGACTGAAACCATCACGTCGCTAAAAGCAGGCGTTGATCCGCTGAAAATAGACCCAAGTGCGTTTTTGTCACCTCAACTGACGACTTCTTAACTTCTTCTCTGTAGCCATAGCAGGAAAAATAGCTGAGCTCGAGCAAACTGTCCGGGAACTCCGTAAGCAGCTTGCTGCATCTCGATGCGCTCTCCATGTATACGACAAGAAGCATGAGGGCGATACCGCATATGCCGATGATCGCATATACGATGCTGCTCAGCATCTTCTCGAGATTAATGATGCTATGACTGAAGATCTAGAGCACAACAAGCAAATCACGGAGTGGCTTGAAAGTAAGTTTCCTCGTCATATCATAGGATAGTATATTCAACTACTGCCGTCAGAATTCACGGACCAATGTGTGTCAAAACTTCAGGTGACCGGAGATGAGGCTTCGAGAGCTAAGAAACACGATGAGGCACTTTCAGCCTACTCCGCTATATTGGCGCTTACACCCTCGCCTCCGAATACTGTGCTACTTGAATGGGCAAAGCTAGCATTAATTCACCGCTCCGCTGCTGAGGCATTGGGTACTGCAGACAAGGTATGGCTTTCATGATGGCATAGAGCTGCGCAATGATTCTCGTTCCGTTCAGTTCAAACTTTCAAAATTCCAGATTTGTCGGATGATCTGCGATAGTCTTGAAGGCAACGAGCGTGTTATGGAGGCGATTGGATGCTTCCGAAACATGCAGAACCGGCCATCAGAAGAGACAAGCACCCTCAGCGACTGGCCAGAATGGGAACTTGGTAAGCCATTCCATTGGCGACACAAAGACCAATCTGATAATGACTCCAGATTTCAGACGACGTTGTATCGCGAAGCTTGAGAAGTATGCTGACGTAGTAATGGACTGCAAGGACCATGACACGGCCATCGAATACTATGTGGGTGCACTCTCACTCGACCCGCAAAATGTCAGCATCATCGTCAAGTGCTGCAAGGCCAGAGTAGGGGTTTTGGAGGACGAAGTATTCAATGCTACTATGGTATGGCTCGACTTGCACTTCACACCAAGTTGAAAGTGATAACAGTGCGATCAGGCTATTGAACGTGACCCATTGAACTACATAGGCTACAAGAGGAAGCATGCTGCATTACATAGCATGGGGCGTTACGGAGAGGCATTCAGCGCATTCGAGATGATGCTATCAAGTATCGAGAAATCGCCTAACCCCCAAATTCACAGTGAGCCTGTCTTGTTCATATCGTGCAGAACCATGAGCTGATTTCGTCCTGATGTCAGACCAGCGCAGTCGATATCTCGACACGACTCCGCTAATTCGGAAAGTCGTCGAGCAGACCATTCGCGACATTCCCCATGTGCTCATTGACGTCACCACTGGCCATCTTTGCGATAAAACACTGCAAGCGGCGGCTTTCGAGGAACTCCCGATATTCCACGAGTTGCGGTCATCGATGATTATTCGCGATCGGCTTGATCATGCACGGATTCAACAAGAGGTGGAGAAGTTCTACCAATATGTGATGTTCTCGCACAGGTGGCAACCTGTTGAGCCGACGTTCCAGATGGTCGAGAATATCTCAATCTATGGACTACCCGTGTCCCCTACGAACAACAAACTCATCAACTTTTCCAAACTCGTGCGGTATCGGCGCTTCCGGTGGGCTTGGAGTGATACATGTTGTGTTAACCAGGCCGACAAGGGCGTCCAACAAGAATCTGTCGTAGCCATGTTTCGGTGGTATCGTCGCGCGGCGCTTACAATCATCCATCTTCTCGGAGTTCACTCCAAGTCCCAGGAATTTGGTTGTTTGTTGAGGAGTATCTGGAACACTCGCGGGTGGACGTACCAGGAGTACGTTGCTTCAAGGGTTGTGCAATTCTACACGGAAGATTGGAAACCGTATCTCGATCTGAAGCTATATAACCACAAAGAGTCTCCCGTTATTATTTCGGAGATGGAGCAGGCAACGAAGTTTCCTACGGAGAAGTTGGCCACGTTGCAACCAAGTTTGCACAGGGTGCGCGAGAAGTTGTACTTGGCTTCGAAGCGCCAAACGACGCGGCAGGAAGACATCGCATACTCACTGTTCGGTATCTTCAATGTTGCCATCCCGGTCATATACGGCGAGGGCAACCAAGCTGTTGGCCGACTGTTGGAGCACATCCTGCCCCGTTCGAACGACGTCACCATTCTTGCTTGGACAGGGAGCTCAGGTGATCATCACAGCTACCTACCTTCCGATCTCACTGTTTATGATCGAGTTGTGCCGCCGCATGTTCCGGAACTGATGGAGAGTGCCGAGATGAATCGGAGGACCATGGAACTGCGGTCCTGCTCCCAGGATCTCACCCCGATCATTGAATTTTACCAGCGGCTTCACGATCTCCCATCGTTGTCTCTTGATGCCAGCCGACTGAGACTGGCCGGTCTCGTTTTCCCCTTGACAAGCATCAAACACCTCTCGGAACGTGATGCGAACACGGGCCTCCGTATCTATCATGCCACCACACGTATCCTGGGCGATGCAGTACGGATCGTGACCAAGGATGACCTGGCGGGAATGCACGGACTAGTTCTGATCCACCCCTGGATTGGCCCTCTCGTTGATCAGGATTTTAGTGGTAACGTTTCGCGGTTCGATTTAGCAGCACGTGCACTGCGCCTCGTCGTCGGGCTGAGAGAGCCGTTTGGCGCACTGTTGCTGGCTTCGCAGGGGCGGGTGCAGTACAAACGTGTCGCGGCGGACAGTTTCATACAGGTCCAGATTCGGACGGAGACAACGTTGACGGAATTGACGGAGAGTATACGGACGGTCGACGTACAGTAGTGGTGCGTCGGTGAGTCTGGACTTGTCTGTTTGACGATGTGTTCTTTCGTGCTCACCTCACATGCACGCTCACAGGAATGTAATTGCTTTGTCATGAATATGTGATGTCCATGCGTGTTTTTGTTTTCTGACTCTCGTTTTGATGACGGACAATGCAATGTTGTTGGCTCAACAGTGTCCGTGGGATGGATGCGTTTGTGTGGTCAGTATACCGAGCTGATGCATGCGACTGATGTTGGAAGGCGATGCAAGGGGCAATATATCGTTCTCGATGAGATGATCGCACTCCATGCAGGGCTTATGTTAAATGACATTGTGCCGCGGAGAAGGGAGAGCGGGAAACTGAAGGCAACAACAGCGTCTAGTGGTTCGAAACCTCGAGGTGGAGCTATAAGGAGAAGAACCCAGTCCGAGCTTGCTCGAGCACTTCGCTCCGTCGTTCGTCGGGAGCGGTTGGTAGTCAACACGCCAGCCGGACAAGAGGGGAAAGTAGAAAGAAGTAAACACACGTCTACACTATATAGATAATCACCAGAAGTAAGCACTCGAACGTTGCTTGAAGGTAGGATGCAGTCTGACTCTGTCTGAGGGGGAAAATGACATCCATTAAGTAGTAGTAGTCCAAGGCCAACAACAGTTACTGAACATTGACCGTACGGATCCAGTCCATTAGTTCCGTCCACGGCGTCTCCTTCCGAATCTGAAAGTACACGAGGCCCCCTCCAGCGTCAGACAGGACGGGACGATCTCTTTGAAGCCGATTTACCAGCAGGGAATTACTTTGGCTTTGTACCGCTTAGTAGCACGTAATGAATCATGTTTTGCTCAATGTAAACATACAAACAGGGAAAGTCGTGCCTGTCTGCATGCACGAATCTTACCGACAAAACCCCGGATCAATGAAGAGTCGGGATAGTAGGAAACATGGCGCCAAAGACTCGGAATCTGTTCCTCACGATCTCCACGCCCGCATGCTACTGCCTTCACTGTATGCAGACGACGATGCCACGGAGCACGAAAGCCTTAGTGTTAGACTGCCGCCTGTACAACATATAGTACAGGACATCTAAATGTCATTGTGCATCTCACTGATCCTTGCAGTGTACAGGCAAATCGACCAACTGAAGAATACCGTTGAACGACATCGACTTCAATTACTGCTGGTAAGCAGGGTATAATTAACAATTGTCAATGCAAGGTCCAAAGTGAGGTAAACTACGCCGCCAATCCAGACCACCTACTACTACCCAAATACCCTCTAGGCAACCTTGATTGGAGAGCAGTTAACGCCGATCAAGCTGTTCTAAATACAAAGTGAGTAACCAGCTGATCAATTACAGTGTTCAAGAATGATCAACTTACGAAGTAGTTGTCCTCGCAACAAACGGGGGTCTGAGAACAGTCGGCGCCAGTGCCAACGACGCCAGTGCAGTCAGTGAAAACGACGGCATCAATAGAGGCAAGGAGGCTGCCAATCAAGCCACCGAGACCAACGCTGCTGAGTTTCTCCGCGATAGCAGGGCTGCTAGCCTAAACCAGACGGATTCAAAAGAAATCCAAGAATGACAAAAGGAAAAACCTACGGAGCCAGACGCCGCGGGGTTGCAGCAGTTGGGAGAGCTGGTGACGCACTGCTGGTCGGCAACAACGAGGAGAGCCAAGGGAAGGAGAGCGAAGACACGAGCGAACATATTGTCTCAGAGAGTGGGGGTAGTAGACGGCTGAAAGGACGCAAGTGATTGACCTGCTGTCCTGGTCTGCTCTCCCCGTCTTTATACCCGGAGAGAGGGGACCCCGTCGCACAGTTTACGTTTTCCTCGGGCGATGGCGTGTTGCGACTGACGAGAACCAATTTTCGGTTCGTTTGTGTTGTGAAAAGAATTTTTTTTCAGGAAGTTCATTTCGCACAAACCTGAACCGGGCCGTCACTGCTTGGCAGTAGCATGCGCAGAGTGAGTACTTACAAGGTAATAGTATCTCGTAACGTTAGGGTTCGTCGCATTGCCGAAGAGTCATGCATTTACGAATTGTTACTAACTTACTTACTATTTATTTACTTACTAAAACCGCTAGAAAAGCCCTACAAAAATTTGCGAGGCTTGCTACTGCTTAAAGCGACATTGGAGTAGGCCTTCTACCAATTTGAGCTCTCGAATACTTCAAAATTGGTAGAGAATTGGGTCACTCGAGTGACTCCACCAAGCGAATCTGCCAGCCTGGAGCTCATTGAATCATTGCCCTCGTAAACGAGGGCAGCGCGGCGAACCGTGACCGTGCCATTACGCTACGACCGGTGTCAAGTCTTAGGGCCGATCACGATATATTGATGGGCCGCCCAATGTCGGGAAAAATTCGATGACGGCATTGAAAGAACCACACAGCATGCACGTGATCAGGTTATTTTATTTGTGTCTTCCAGAGTCCAGACTCCTCGAACCCTCCTTACAGTGGAGCCTGGTCCCGTATGTAATTTAAATCTCCGTAGGGACAGGTATGCAAAGCACTAATTCATGGGAATGACAAGGTCAGACAAGGGTTTCGTTTCCACTTTCGGACGTGGGTTGTGTGATCTTGGATGCGATCTGTTTACATAAGATTACTTGTGAATCAATCCGGGTTCGGTTGCTCTTCGCGACGAGCATTCGCGCGTCTTTTACCCACTTCCCACCCATTTTCCACCATGTCCTGGTCTTCCCCATCAATATCACAACCTGTTGAATCTGTTCGTGCTTTGGTCGTGGAGGGCGTAATTGTTCGTGAATCAGACACTATTTTATTATACGGTGATACTTAACAAAAAAGAGAGTCGGGCTGGCGCCCTGGGCGCCGGCCTTCTCACGGTCCAGGATCGCACAGAGGGCTTTGTCTATGGATCCACGGGTATACTATTGGGGAACTTGATAAGCACAACCAGCGGCGTGCACGGCGACTCGAGACAAGTTGCAGCGTACGCCGCTCATGGTGTTGCTCCCATCCGCATACAGGGGGTCGAGACAGCGAGGGGTGAGATAGAAGGGCGGGTAGACAGACATACATGCGGGATGGCGATGGCGATGGCGATGGCGATGGTAAGCGAGGAGACGACGACGACGACGACGACGACGACGACGTTACCGCGTCGTCTTGCACACGTGGAGCTGCCGGTGCCTTGTGTGGTTGTCGTCGTCACTTGCGTGGTCACAGTCGCATCGTTATTGTGTTATTTATTTCGTTGTCGTTGTTGTCTTGTTCTTGTTCTTGTCGTTTCGTCGTGTTATTTGTGGTCGTATGTGGATCATCCGATGGGGTGTCTCAATATTAATGACGTGTGCTCAAGGAGAAGAACTCAGTCCGAGCCTGCACGAGCATTTCGCTCCGTCGTTCGTCGGGAGCGGTAGGTAGTCAACACGCCAGCCGGACAAGAGGGGGAAGTACATAATCACCAGAACTAAGTACTCGAATGTCGCTCGAAGGTGAGATGCCGGGAAAGCAAAGAACATCGTCCAATAAGTAAGTAGTCCAATGCCAACAACAGCTACTGAACGTTGACCGTACGGATGCAGTCCATCAATTCAGTCCACGGCGTCTCCTTCCGAATCTGAACCTTGATGAAGCTGTCTGTCGCGATGCGTCTATACTGCATGCGCCCCTGCGAGGCAAGCAAGATCGCACCGAACGATTGCCTGAGCCGGACGGCGAGTCGCATTGCACGCACGGGCAGATCAAACGAAGGAACATCATCCTCAAAATCTTCGTCGATTAGAGGACTTATCCATGGATGGATGAGAACTAGACGCTGCGTCGCCAGTGAGTCGTCTTTAGTCTCGATTCGTACATCACCGAGAAGTAAGGTTGTGGCGCGATAAACATGGAGGCCGGGATCGGATTCGGGTGCAGGGAGAGGGAGGATATCAGTGAGGCGGAAAACAAGCCCTGGGAGCCTCAATCGACCAGAAATGAGGGACAATGAGGGGAGATCATGGAGCCGTTCGTATAATCGATTGATCAGGGAAAAATCAGATAGACATGACCGCAACTCGATAACCATCCGATTCATTTCGGCGGTCTCGACAGGTTGTGGAACATGTGGC
The DNA here is from genome assembly GCA_038091435.1 of Leccinum variabile. NCBI lineage: Eukaryota > Fungi > Basidiomycota > Agaricomycetes > Boletales > Boletaceae > Leccinum > Leccinum variabile. The sequence continues at coordinate 10,977 of JBBPOL010000168.1, read as the reverse complement.
GGAACGACTTGGTCATAAGCAGTAAGATCGGACGGGAGGTAGCTGTGGTTACTACCCGTATTCCCGGTCCAGGAAAGAATGGTGACGTTGTCCGAACGTGTGAGGATATGTTCCAAGAGTCGTCCGACTGCTTGTCTACCCTCTCCGTAGATGACAGGGATGGTGACGTTGAAAATGCCAAACAGGCAGTATGCAATATCTTCTTCTCGTGTCGTTTGTCGTGTCGAAGCCAGATAGAGCTTCTCCCGCACCCTCGTCAACCCTGGCTGAAGAGTAGCAAGGGCCTGAGTAGTAAATCGCGTTGCCTGTTCCATCTCCGTAAGAATAATAGGGGATTCCTTGTGATTGAACATATCAAGATCGAGGTAGGGCTTCCAGTCTTCCGTATAGAATTGTACGGCTTTGGAGGCGACATACTCCTGGTATGTCCAACCGCGTGTGTTCCAGATACTCGTCCACAGAGACCCCTTTTTTGGCGACTTGCCAGAGTGAACACCAAGGAGATGGACGATCGTGAGCGCTGCATGACAATACCACCGGAACATGGCGACCACCGATTCTTGCTGAACTCCCTTGTCACTCTGATTAACGCAGCACGTGTCACTCCATGCCCATCGGAAGCGGCGAGACTGCACAAGCTTGCAGAAACTGATGAGCTTGTCGTTCGCAGGAGATGCGGGTAGTCCACGGATTAGGGTGTGCTCGAGAAGTTGGAAAGATGGCTCGGGTGGCTGCCATCTGTGCGAGAACATCACATATTCATAAAACTTCGCCACTTCCCTTTTGATGCGTGCAAGGTCGAGCCGATTACTGGTAGTCATGGAAGACCGCAACTCGTTGAACATCGGGTGCTCCTCGAAAGCTGCCGCTTGCATTGTTTTATCATAGAGACGACCGGTGGGGACGTGGATGAGTACACGTGGAATGTCACCGATCGTCTGTTCGACGACCTTGCGAATTAGTGGTGTCGTATCAAGATGACATCTTTGCATGTCTATCAGCACGAAATCAGCCCGTATCCTCTACGTAACGTCAATAAAACGGGCTCACCACGGATTCGTGGATCAGGTGAATTTCCCATGCTCGACATCATCATCCCGAACGCTTTGAACGCCTCATCATAACGACCCATGGTATGTAATACCACGTGTTTCCTTTTGTGCCCTTTGTAGTTCAGTGGGTCGCATTCAGTAACCTGATCGTACCGTCAGTGCTGTCGACTTGGTGCGAGGCGGAAACCCATGTATATGTACCTTGGTAATATCTATGAGCTCATCCTCCAACAAGCTTAGTCGCGCCTTGCAGCATTTGACTATGATGTTACTGATGTTTTCTGGGTTGAACGAGAGTGCGCTCGAGTAAAGTCCAATGGCCGCATCGTGGTTCTTCGAGTCCCTTGCCGCATCACCCCCCTTCTCCAGCTTCTCGACAAAGTGTTGTCGAAAATCTTGAGGGATGTTCAGCCAAGTCTCAGTATCGTTATTGCAGCTACTCACCCTGCTCCCATTGCGATGGTTGGTTTGAAGCACTCGTCTCCTGTGATGGCTCGTCCTTCATCATTCGGAAACATTCGATCGCCTCCGTAATTCGATCGCCAGCTTCAAGAACCTCGCAGATCGCCCGATATACGCGGAACTTTGTCACCTTGAACTGAATGGAATGAGAATCGTCATCCTATTTTAAACGACCATGAATACCATACCTTGCCTACAGCACCCAATGCCTCAGTCATCGAGAAACGAATCAACGCCATTCTTGCCCATTCCGTCAGCGCTGCTTTCGGAGGCGAGGGGGTGAGTGATAGTAGAGTGGAGTAGGCTGAAAATGCTTCGTCGTGTTTCTCCGCGCTCAACGCCTCATCTGCGATTGCATGAAGCCTTGACACGCATTTGTCGGTGAAGTCTGATAACAGGAATTGGGTACACTTTACTACTATGATATGTTGGAAAGACTTACATTGGAACCAATCGATGATTGATTTATCGTGCTTCATACCCTCGGTCATCGTGTTCTCAATCTGGAGAAGAGACTGTGCGGCATCATATATGCGACCGTGGGCATATAGCGTTTCGCACTCATGTTTCTTGACATCTGCAAAGTACGCGTTTTGAGACGCAGCAAGCTGTTCACGCAGTCCTTGTATGGTTCGCTCGTGGTCAGCTGTTTTTACGTGCGATGGTAACATAGAATGTGTCAGAGAGTTGGAAGTTGGGATGACGACAAACACACCTGAACTAGCTTGCTGGGCATCAAGGTCTGCGCGTAGTAACCCAATTCTTTGTTGAGAGGTGGCAAGCGCGGAGCTGAGTTCCTGTACTGATTTGTCGAGAGAGGTGATTTTGCAATCTAAGGAACGAGGCTCTCAACGGCGACCAGAACTCACATGAGCTTTCATCTCGAGCGCGAAGAGACACGAGCATCTGCTTTTCCTCGTTGGATGTAGTAAGTTGGTTTCGGAGTTCTTGAAGTGCTTTCTCGAGATTCGCGATATCGTCCTCTTGTGAAAATAAATATCAGCATGCGGAGTCATACAGTCAACAAGCGTACTTTGACGGTCATTCTGCGCACGTAGAGACTGGAACATGTCAACGAGATTGTGTTTTTCTATTAACCAGCGCCGGGTTTTTCACTTCAAGAGAACCTGTCGCACGAACTAAGGACAAACTGGTAAGGATATGATCTCGAAAGAGTGCGGTTACTCACTTTATCACAATAGGTTTTGGGAAAGACGTGACAGATGTTCTGAACTGTGAGTGTCGTGTGAGCAGAGATCACAATGTCGCAGCTTGGTGAAATGGCCATAGACCAAATGCCCTTAGACCTGGACCAGAGAGAATAGGGGCGCTGGATGACGGTCCCGATTTGTTGACACGTCGTGGTGTCCCAGAATGAAACCGACCACCCAGCGGAGGCCGCAATGACCTTGTTGTTGCATGCCAGTGCGATGCCCTCTGGTGAGTTGTTGCTGTGAATGCGCCATTTCGAGAGCGTCTTCTTGGTGGATACTTCGAGACAATGGATGTCGCCGTCGTGAGATAAGGCAAAGAGCTGAGCCTCGCTTGCCCAGGCGAGTGATCTGTTCGAGAGCGAGTCAACCCGGATCGGAAAGTCTGCGAAGACGTCGCCGTTGCGACTGTCGTAGACCCGAACGGACACGCGATTCCGTGTGGCGGTTGCAACGAATTTTCCGTCTGGAGAAAACTTGACCGTGGCCAACCAGTCGTCGTGTTTGAAAGGACCGAACTGTCGTTGTCCTGTGGGAAATGACCAGATACTGACAGTCTTGTCATCCGATCCTGTCGCAATTTGTGTCTCGTCGGTCGAGATGTCTACCGCACGCACATAACCGTCGTGGGCTTGAAACTCGGTCACCTTCTCGTGGTTCGTCGCGTTCCATACCATCACCTTGGCACTCTCCGTCCCAGCCGCGACCCACTTGCCGTCTTTCGAGACCGCCAGATTGTTAACAACACTTCCGGCATTCATCGGCTTCCCTACTACTACCTCCTTGCCATCTTCCACTCGCCATTGTCGAATCTTCCCTTCCACGCCACCGCTCACGAAGTGCTCACCGTCGGCAAGAAACGCCATCGAATAAATGTTACTTTGACCAACGATTTCGACTGGATCCGCGTCGGTTGCAAAGGAACTTTCGTCGCCATTCGATTCCTGAGTATCCATGAATACCTCTCTTTCGTTGGTCGCCGATGCTCCCACCTGCTGACCACTGTCAAAGGGAAGTGGATTGCTCATCCTACTCGGTTCTGTTTCTCTCGTCAGCGTTCAATACATCGATGCTCTTACTCTGGTACTGCTCACCGTTGCTCCCCGTCTGGTCCATCTTGGAAACACTTGGGCTTGGTTGAAGCACGATTCAAAGGGAATGCCTCGCCACACATGCTTTCAGGCAATACACGTGTACCCTTATCCACTTTCAGGCAGTTACCCTGTGCCTGGGCGCTCTCTATCGTGCCCGTGGCGACGTCACGGTGGTCTACAACTTTCGATGGGGGCAACTTTCATCTCGTTTGGACATTTCGAGTATGTCACAGCCCCTCTTTTCATCAAACCATGCTTTGGCGCCAGCTATCCGATTCCAATTATAGACTCGTAAAGCCATCTTGCTGCTTGAGCAAGCAATACGATTCCCCAATATCATAGGCCTGGTGTACCCTTTCGTTAGGATACGTGTCTGCTGATCCTCCTTCCAATCGGGTGTTCTAAATATACTTATTGAACAACATCACGGGCGCGGGGAAAGTTTTTCGAACAACTAAGTATCGTGCAGGTCCCGTACTATGGAATCTTGGTCAACAATGTTAAACAATCAACTCACGCTCGGATTCCTCGGCGAATTAGCGCGATCGTGCCAACTTGTACACAAAACCATCCTAGTATATGGCTGACGATACCTCCGCAAGCAGTACTTGACGCTGCGTACAATTCTCGACACGATCGTCGCTGTTACCTCTCTCCTTCAAATCCCCACTACCAGTACTCTCCGTAGGCGGGCGTCAGGTAGGAAGACAATCATTCATTACCTGCCAATTACTTACCAGTAGCTTATGGAGAAAACGGAAAACGGAACCCTGCTGCTGCGGTCGTGGCTAGCGCTCGATCCTATTTTCAGCGCTGCAGCTCCAAGAGCCGGATGAATAGTATCGTTTTCAGGACTGTTCAAGGACGCAAGTTACCATATAAATTACCAGGGCCGGCTCGTATTAAATTTTCTCTGGGCAGGGTGTGTCACATTGTGGTAACCTTACCACATGATGTGGTCGCCCTGGTCGGATGTAACCGATGGACTGATGATCGATGAACGCCCAGGGTACATGGGGCGACTTATTCCCAGGGGGGATAGCGCATCAATCCCTCTTCCACAGTGCTGAAATCTACCCAAGAATCTCTTCTAACATGCAACGACAGTGGAGCGGAGGTAAGTTGTACGCAGGGAAGACCATCAAAGCATCGCGCTTACGAAAACATGTGCATCGTGATAAGGGTCGAATCAACCCATACAGCGTAACAGTGAGTAGCACACGGGGAAATGCTATCGGCGACACAAGTTGACAAGAACATGTACAGACGGATCGAGTCAATCACCCCCCGCCCAAAGACACAGTGAGTAGTAAAGTGGCAAGACCACGACGGAGATCATTGACAAGGTGTATAGACGCCGGGACGAGTGGATGGTTCGAGGGTTACGGTGAGTACGCTGTTACTAGGCAAGACCATCGAAGTAGGGCATTGACAAGGGTATGCATGTCAGGGACGAGTGAAGCAGCCCATTCCCACCATTCCCAAAGTAACAGTGAGTGGTGCATGGGCCCTAAAACTATCAACGGAAGGCGTTGACAATGATGTGTACAGGATGGCCGAATTCATCTAACCCATACGAGAGTTCCAGTAAGTAGTAGTACGAAGATAAGACCATCGAAGCAGAGCATTGACAAGAATATGCACAACAGGGACGAGTGAAACAGACCTTTCCCAAAGTAACAGTGAGTGGTACATGGGCGCTATAACTATCAACGGAAGGCGTTGACAATGATATGTACAGGACGGCCGAATCCATCTGTCCCATACGGGAGTCACAGTGAGTAGTAAGCGGTCAAATCGTAGTAGTGCATTGACAAGAATATACACAACAGGAACGAGTGAACCAGCCCCTGCCCAAAGTAACGGTGAGTGGTGCATGAATAAGACCATCGACAGAGGGCCTTGACGAGAATATCTGCAGAAGGGCCGAGTAGACATACCGGGATTAGTAGGAATTATGGTGAGTAGTGCCAGCCCAAGACCACCGGTGAGGGCGTTGACGGCAACCAACAGAATATCCACCTCCACCTCACCCACCACCCTCCGTCCCAAGTAACGGTGAGTAGCATGTAGGCAATACCATCGAAGTAGTGCATTGACAGAAACATGGTCATAAGGGACGAATCAGCCTACTTCGCTCGGGAGTAGCAGTGAGTATTACGCGGGAAGGAGAATCGAAGTAAACCGTTCGCTGGAGCATGAACTCGACAATGCTACTATGGTATGGGTTTACCTTCGCACCCCAAGCTAATGGTGGTGACCATATAGCCAGGCTATTCAGCGCGATCCATCGAACTATAAAGGCTACGAAAGGAAACATGCTTTATTGCATAGCATGGGACGCCACAAGGAGGCATTCAGTGCATTCGATGCAATGGTCTCAAGGATCGAAAAATCACCCGACCCGCAAATCCGTAGTGAGTTAGCCAACATTCCCCAACTTGAAGATGCGTTGATTTCATCTCGGTGTTAGCACTTCGAGGTCGATATTTCGACACGACTTCAACGATTCGGAAAGTCGTTCAGGAGACCATTCGCGACATTCCCCGCGTACTCATTGACGTCACTACTGGCCGTCTGTGCGGTAAAAGAATGCAAGCGGCTGCTTTCGAGGAAGATCCGGTCTTCGATGAACTGCGGTCTTCGATGACTACACACGATCAACTTGATAATCAACGGATCCAGAGAGGAGTGAAGGCGTTCTACGAATATGTGATGTTTTCGCACAAGTGGCAACCACCTGAGCCAACATTCCAAATGGTCAAGGATATCTCGATTTATGACCTACCCGAATCCCCCACGAACAACAAGCTCATCAGTTTCAGCGATCTCGTACGCTCTCGTCGCTTCCGATGGGCGTGGAGTGACACGTGCTGTATCGACCGGGCCGACAAGGGTGTCCAGCAAGAAGCTATCCTTGCCATGTTTGGGTGGTATTGTCGCGCAGCGCTGACAATTGTGCATCTTCTTGGTGTTCTCTCGGGGTCGCAGAGAAAGGGTTCCCTATCGGAGAGTATTTGGAACACTCGCGGGTGGACGTATCAGGAGTACGTTGCTTCGAAGGTTGTCCAATTTTACACGGAAGATTGGAAGCCGTATCTTGGTCTCGAGATTTTCAACCACAAGGATTCCCCTTTCATTCGCTCCGAGATGGAACGAGTCGCAGGATTTTCTGCTGATCAGCTCGCCACGCTACAGCCAGGCTTGGACATGGTCCGCGAGAAGCTGTACTTGGCTTCGAGGCGCCAAACTACGAGAGAGGAAGATATCGCGTACTCGCTGTTTGGGATATTCGACGTGGCAATCCATGTCATGTATGGCGAGGGTAATAAAGCGGTCGGTCGACTATTGGAGAAAATCCTCACGCGCTCCGCCAACGTCACTATTCTCGCCTGGACCGGGATCTCGGGTAGATACCACAGTTGCTTACCTGCCGACCTCACTGTTTACCATCGAATCGATCCACCACACATTCCGAAACCAATCGAAACTGCCGCAATGAATCGAATGGTCACGGAGTTGCGGTCATCCTTTCCCGATCTCTCCCTGATTGTCAGGTTATATAACCAGCTCAATGATCTCCCATCATTGTCCCTTGTCTCTGGTCGACTGAAACTTCCTGGTCTCATTTTCTCTATCACTGGTCTCACCCCTCTCTCTGGACCTGAACCCAACTCGGGTCTTTATGTTTACCGCGCCAAAACGCCAATTCTCAGCGATGTATGGATCGAGACCACGGATAGGCTGGATAGCTCACTAAGGAAACAGGGTTTAGTCCTTGTTCATCCATGGATTGGCCCCTTGATCGACGAAGATTTCTTAGGCAGTCGTCCTCTTTCTGATCTACCTACGCGTGCTCTTAGGCTCGTCGCTCGTCTTAGGCTGCCGTTCGGTGCACTGCTGCTTGCCTCGCAGGGGCGGGTGCAATATAAACGCGTTGCTACGGACAGTTTCATCAAGGTTCAGGTCCGGGCAGAGACACCGTTGCAGGACTTAATATCCAGCATCCACGAGGTCGACGTACAGTAGTCGTCCGTACATTATTGGCTTTGGATATTAGATCACGTACTACTCTCTTTTTCCTTCTCCCTGACTGAGTCACTTCGTCCTGGCTCGCTAGCTGTGTTATGTAGATACTCATGTATTTCTCTCTCGTCCCGCTCTCGTGCAAGCCAACAGCTTTGCTCCTGGGCTGTTTCGTGATGTTGTACTTACATAGACACATTGTCCTTGTACGCAACCAAAAGTATAAGTAGACCAGTGCACCAGGCTTCCGAACCACACATCTCTCTTATGCGAACTTTGATTACAACCAATTTTTTCATCCAATAAAGATTCTCGATTCCTGGATGATCAACAAATGTGTTGTCGATTACCCCGGCATATCCCAACATGACGCTAGCGCGTCCCTGCTCTCCGGCACATCCCAAAGGCCGGAGCGAGCCATGTCATTACGAGCTCATGTCTCTCGCTAGCAATCATCGATTTCGATTGTCCCTCCACCGCAACCCACTGAGTCCTTGCAGCTCGCATTCCTGACAACTCCTCCTCGTCCTTACCGCTCCCGTATTTTGCTGTCCCATACACATTGGGGGACTGGGTCGACGCGCAATTGGTACTACACATCGCACCTTGGGCCAACGTGCTAGTATGACCAATTTCTCAGACGTGTGCGTTTCATAAGTAGCACGACCGACGCGCTCTTGTCGAATGCGAGAATCACGAGGACGAGCGGCCAACCGAGTCTGGTGATACGAAAGCGCGGGTGCGGCGGGGGACGTTGCGAGCGCCGATAGGGGCTCGCGGCCGAGCACAGTCCGAATCTGATCTCAAAAACCGGATCAACTTCATTGTATGCGGAGCGCAGGGGCTGCGGACACATGACGGCGTACCTGTGCGGAAATTGTGGCTAGAGTTGTGATTTAAGTGGGCGCAGTGCGGCGTGCCAACAGCTGCCAGGGGCTCGTTCGTGATTTGGAGTGTAATTAAGTGAATGCAAAGAATATCATTTCATCACATTACGATGGCGCGTTCCTGCCAGAATCCAGAATCCAGGGGAGGAAACGACCCGAGAGAAGACTTTTCGAAGGTGAGTTGGTCAATATGGTTGTACATATTGTTGATGAGCCAGTCGAAAGGGCTGCGAGGCTGAGTGCGGGTCCGGATTAGTAGGCTGCTGTGATGACCAACGCATCGATGATGAGCAAGGTGGCCTACTGTCCTACCGCCGCCGCAGTGCTGTATCTCTTCCGGGCGCTTCTGGTGGATGGTCGGCGGTCAGATGACATTCTCCTCTGCCGCCCGGAGCCACAATGTCGGCGAAGTCCTTTGATTTCCGTCGATCCTGGGGTTCCATTTCAGAAGAAGGCACAACGTCCAAAGATTACTCTCGTCCTTCGAGAGGTGCGAAGGTTGGAAACCTTGCTTTTGTATTCGTTTTCCGGTTCTTCCCAGGCTCCTTCACAGTTAACCCCTTGGAAGTTGGAATGCGAAGCTGCCGCGTCACGTTCACCAAGCCGTGGTAAAGAGTTACGTGATCCTCGTAAATGGAATCTGGACCGTTGCGTGGGATTCCTGGGTGTGGTGAACCTCCTGTCAGCTTTCTGTTAAATCAAACAACCATTTGTCCGTACCACCATGGATCTGCTCACGCTCAATGGTTGGATTCGTTCTGTACATGTCAAATTTATCTTCCGGGTCAAGATCTCAAAAATAGCGACTGTCTACGATCTTCAAAAGGCTATCAAGAACAAGAAGGCAGCAACTTTTCGCGACGTGGACGCAGATGATCTCACTCTTTACAAGCCCAAGGATCCCGTATCCAAACCCTATGAAGAGAATCTCAGCAAATTTATCCTCTCAGATGATGCAGAGCGCTTGGAGGGGCCCGATGAGTTGTCAGAGGTTTTCCCGGAACCACCACCCAAGCGCGATATCCACGTCATAGTGGGTATGTAGCAGAGGCGATCCAAGCTGGTCCTGACAACTGATTCTTCTCTAGATGCGCCATCGAAAATATTTTGTTGGCTACGAGAGTCCAATCCCGACAACAAGTTTGCGATTCCAATCCAACCAAGCGAAGGCATCGAACGGTTTATATCCCGCATCAAGGATGAACAATCGAAGCTGAGGAATGTAGCCAACCACTGTATACGCTTATACAAGATATCTGGAGACGAGAACCAATTTCGAGGGACTCTTAGCAGACCGGGCACCGGTGAACTACTCGAAGGGGATACTTGGAAGGACAATTTCCTCAGTGTGCCAGTCCTTGCTCCTTTACGTGTTGTCGTCGAAGTTTCCGGCGATAGTCCAACCCTTGTTCAGCAGCCAAGTGAGTATTTCTTTTCTCAGGCTCTGAATATCTGACGAATACGCTGCCTGAATGGCAGTGGCTTAGAAAAATATGAGGATATCTTTCTCAAAGTAAAGAATTGGAACAAGTTCGAAGAGTCCGATATCCAGAGGAACCGGATAGAGGAACTTGAAGCCCCGAACCGCCCAGCTTTTGTTACTCGTTTTGAGGAGAGGCTGGATCGAAAGCCACGTCTTCCCAAGGATGTACGCGTTTCCTCTATTTTCCATCTGTTGTTCGATTTTGACGATCGGTGTAGCTATCTGGAATGGCTAATTTCATTCCTGAAAGCTATTTTGAGCATTCCGAGGGCTCAACTACCGAAGACGGATCTCAGGAGGGGGTGCGCGAGGCTAAGCGGTCGGAGGTGACGCTTACCACGTTTTACATGGCGGAGATCGACTGGAAAGATTGTTGGTCGAAACGTCACATTCCCTATAAGGAACACGCTATGACCACGATGTTCTTTGAGCCATTCCTTGCCACGAACGACAGGAACGTCGCTATGCAGTAAGCGCTTAGTTGCTTTCCACCTTCCATGTTCACGGTCTTGGCAGGAACAAACCATGGCCTATTAATGTTGTCGTGAAACGTGAACAACAACAAGACATGCGCAAGTATCAACCTAGGAGTGACTTTCTCATCCAACAATCCAATCTTCCTCGGCTACTTGTGCAGGTTAATTCCACACCAATGATTGAATGGCCTACGGATCTTGTCCGGATGCTTACGACGGGGGCTTTTATCGTCCGTTTCGCAAACAAGTTCGTGAGGACATTCCAAAAGAAGGATTTTGTCCTCTG
>JBBPOL010000167.1:0-15856 GCA_038091435.1 Leccinum variabile | reverse complement strand
TACCAACGCATTCCAACTCCCTCTTCTACGCCCGTGTCCGTGCGTCGGAACTCCAGCGCGAGAAAATCGATTGCTGCTCTGACGCCCCTGCTGCCAAGACGAAGTAAGCGACAAGTGGTCGTGCCAGGGTCACACGAGAGTACGGCGTCGACCAGTGACGGAGAGGATGGGGTTCGGATGAAGCTGCGGCCGAGGAATTGCTCGCTTTTGTATGCTAGTTAATCCGCCTAACCGCCCATGTTTTCTGCTTCCCTCGTGGTTCCCTCACCTGTGCTCACTTTCGTCGGCGAGCCACTTCCTTTCTGTCTCTATTCATCTATTTAGGTACATACCTCCATCAAATCATCATGCGACATATGGCTTCAACCAGACCGTGACATTCCCTCTGTTACGTTCTGTATTCCTGATCTCGGGCCGACCAATGGTCTCCTCGGTGTTGGATCTTTTGCACCCCGCCAACATGCCCCCCCACTTCCGCCTACTCAACTGCCTTCCCCAATCTCTCCCACGACCTAACCCACTCCTGTTGTCTCACCCGTTTCGTTGTATCCGGACCGCCTGATTTCCTGCCCACAGTTTCCCCAATGCAATAAGGTGCTCTGCCGCTCATGGACTCTTTCAGGATCTGTGCTACAAACAGTACTTTGCTATCTCGAAAGCCATACGCTCAAAGGTCCCGTATCGTCCGCAAGGTGCCGGCGGGCAAATGAAAGACCATGAACTTTTCCTTTTCGTCCCCGCTCTTCTGTCCTTTCCACTCGATCTTAGCATCAAAATATATACGTGCAAGACCACTGCTATTCGAATCGGGCACAGGCCAACCTCTCTTGCGCCACTGCGTGAGATTGGCCAATTGGAGAAGCCCTCAATTGGCGTCTTCAGGTATTTTTCAAATCAGAATAAATGTACTACCAAGAACTATCGTATATAAACTTCGACCGCCCACCAGAAGGTATATTAGTATAAGACTCGAAATTGGAATTTGCCAGTAACTCATCGAAATCAAAAGTCAAAGAAATCTTCTACTCATAAATACAACTACCTTCAAGTTGTGGGTTCCAATTGCCGCACTACATTTCCACATTCGCGCACTGCAGATTCCATCATACGCTATCGCACCTCACCGACTCTCTGAGGGTATCCCCCACGTTCCTACCAAGCAATTACATCAGTGAGTTCAACGTCCCTGTCATGGCACCTGACGCCTTATGCCACTTCACAGAACACATTCTACTCTATTCCCTTGGTCATCATCGTCATCATCTACAGTGAGGACGCTCCCATTGTCCTCTTATCCTAGGTCGTCACATTCTTTTCCCTTCTTTAGAGTTTCAACCGCGACCACTTGACCTCAAATCCTCATTATCCACTGCCATCAAGGATGACTACCGCTGCGCCAGGCTTGATGAAGTCGATACCTTTGTCGTCACCGGTCCCTGTCGGTGGGCAGACTCATCGATAAGCGTCTCGATCCCCGTTGATGGTACCAGAGACTCCGGCGCATCAATGTACTAGCCGGTGGTTCCCGCTCTCTCGGTCGTTCAAGAACTGGTACGCACAGACAGACAAGCTCTCGTTCGTCTTGACCAAGCTGGCCAGGGACACTGCGGACCAGTGCCCGACGCAAGCTGAATATGTTCTTTCGCGTGCTCGCATATCACCACTCGGCAAATGGCCGTCCACTCCGGGCGCCCGTACTGTCTGGAATGCAAGACCAAGTCGCTGGACGAGGCGCGCTCATTGGGGCTGCTCGGGTCGTTGTATCCTGTTCTTTGCGAAAAACAAATACGCGATAGGATCGAGGTGGGTTAGCCAGAACGGTATATACTGCTCAAGATGCTCGAGATGATCGCGCGCACGCCAAACAGATCGTGTCGTGACACAACCGCGCGCGGGTCGATCTAAGAAGGCACCATCGAGTGTTGAGCGGTAGTGTTGCTTGGGGTGACGACACTCCAGTCTAAGTTGCAGGAGAGTATGCTAAAGGTCACTACTGCGTTTTCTTTCTCTTTTTTCGGACTGGGCGCTGACTAGAATACTCTTTTGGCATGCCAGTGGTCGTTCATCGTGTGGGTCGTCGTTGCTTTGTCGCTCCTTTTGTGGCTAGTAATATGCTCGTACCTTCCCGCCAACGACTCTACCACGTCCACGAGCCCGTTTGTCGAGTAGGTGCAAGTCCTGTTTAGCATCATCACGTTCTAAGCGACGGTCGTGTTGTTGTGATTTTCGTCGGGATGAGAACTCACTAGTGCGTTTTCTTTCTCTTTGTTCGGACTAGATGCTGACTAGAATACTCTTTTGACATGGTCGTTCATCGTGTGGGTCGTCGTTGCCTTGTCGCTCCTTTTGTGGCTAGTATATGCTCGTACCTTCCCGCCAACGACTTTACCTCGTTCACGAGCCCGTTTATCGAGAAGGTGCAAGTCCTGTTTAGCATCATCACGTTCTAGGCGATGGTCGTACCCTCTTGGAAAATGTTTAAAACAGACTGGTCGGTTTCTGAAGACGGTAAGCAATTGCACGGTGCGGATGAGTTGCGTCGAGAACACTGAACCGCAATTGCTATGCGCTCTCGTTCCGCCGGGAACGCACGACGGTTGCGGCACGTCGTCGTGTTGTATAGGGCTCTCGTGCCCTCGTGTGCGAGGTCGCGTTCTCGCTCTCACCCCCTCTCTGCCCACCGTTGGCCTGGTTAGACGCGCTATACCTGCGTATACACCCGGGCTCTCTCCATCATTCGCGCGCACAAACCCCCGTGGCTGACCCAGAGATTTCATAGCCGCGCATGCGCTTGTGGGTGCGTGTGTACGTTCGTACACTTTCGCGACAGTATCGTCGTGGTATTACGACCAGAGAAGAGAATGCTGCGTGTTCGCATGTGTATGTATGCACTCAGAGGGTTGAGATATTGGCCGAAACTGAACGTAACGTTGAACGCCGAGCTGGGTACCTGCGGCTTGAAGCCTAGTACTAAGTAGTCGGTCAACTTTGCTCACGGCGGACTGAAGCCTCGAGTTACATAGTCATTTGAACGTAGTTATTGGAAAGAGGAGTCCGACTGTGGTGTTTACGCTGTCCAAAATGCCACCATCGATATTAATGTTGTTGGCGATGACCTTCACTTCGCGCTGGCACCTCAAGGCCTCAAATGCCACCCAATATTCTTGTTGTTCAAGCGCAAAACAACAACTACGACGACAACGATGCCCAGATCGACTCTGATCTGACCCTCCGCCCAAACGCAGCGCAGAATGGATCCGTTCAGAGCTGCACGCACAGAGGAGAGCCACGAAGACTCGACGCGCACTCTTTTTCAGAATGGACGAGCGTTCAAAGCCAGTTTACTCGGCCGCCTCTGGGGCACTCGCCACGTGCGTACAGATACCCAGTGAGCGTAGTAACTCATGTGAATACCTTCCAGGCTGTCCGCAATGCAAGTTGATCACTATAGCAAATCGCTCCCTCGGTGCCCGAGGAACAAAGTGCGCATATGCAATGAGTAACCTCTACCAGCAATTCCGTCCGTGAGCCAAACATCTCTGCCACACCCCACCTTCACAGACGCCGCTTCACAAGAATAGCCAATATCTACTTTCTGTGCTTGGCTATCATCCAAGGTGAGCATGGACTCGTTAGAGCCACTCGTGCCACTCTGACCCTAACGCCTCAGTCTTTCTCGTATTTGTTGGTTCAGCCCCGACCGCCCGTCTTCCCATCCCTCTTCATCCTCGTCTTCACCGCTGTCAAAGTACGGCGTAGATGATTTCCGCCATGCCAAGTTCGTGGAAGAAGTCAGGACCTCCGCCGTCACCTGTCTCGGTCCGTGGCGCAACGTTAATCTGCTTCTCGATCCATGGTACCAGAGACTCGATGTCCCCGGAAAGGTCTCCAAGAGCGTCCAAAAGCAGCGCAAGAAGGAGGTCGGCAAGGGAATGTGCATGGTGCTCAACAAGCGCGTCGAGAGATATAGGGTCAGCATGAGTACCGCCGATCCAAACGAGAATAAGTACGTTCAGTCTCGGGAGATCAACATGGGCCGTCGGGAGGCAGATCGAGGACATCGTCAGCGTGGATTCACAAACACACCTTCAGGATTGCCCTCCAGGGCCGATGAAGTTGGGGTTCTGACGCACAACAAGTCGCTCACGGTATACCAGCAAAGCATGCGTTCCCGGGTACCACTCAGAGTTATCGACTGGAAGGGAGGACCTACGGGACCACCAAATGGGAGAGGACGCTTTGGAAGACGATAGAGATGGGCGACATCGTGCTGCTGAGGAGAACGAACAGGTCCAGACAACTTGAAACCGCAGAGCTACCCCACCCAAGGAACTTCACCGATCATCTCGGAGGACACTACGAAATTGTCGTTTGTCCTGGAATTGGAGCCACATCACCAGAATCCGCACCTGTGCAGCGGGATGGCTTCACCCGCCCTACCACCGGGGACCCGCGAAAGGAAAGTGTCACGATCAACGAACTGCTTTTTCGTGGCTGCCGGGTGCGAAACACTGCCTGGATCATCGGCCTGGTCACCTTCACCGGCCCCAACACGTGATATTCGTGTGCGTCTACTGCCATCTCTGCACTCAGAGTCACACCTAACCGAGACACGACTTTGCAGCACGAGCCTCATTGCGTTCCAGTCCAGAGCACCGTCCCCGTTTCTCTCTTCATCTCGATCAAGATTGTCAAGGCGACCGAGCGTACTTTATCGCGCAAGAAGTCGACACAGACCCTTCGACACCGCCTGCGTCCCCAAGAAATGGGCCATCTCGGACGAGCTCGACCAAATCAATGTACGTCTTTTCGGACAAGCCGGGGCAGGACGTAACGGGGAGACATGACGGAGGTGCAGCATGGTGCGGCAATGCTAGAAGGACGTGCAGAGGCGGAGGCGCTCGCGCTCAAGCTGACCGCGTTCAAAGATGTCACCCTCCTGCGGTCGTTCAGGGTTCGTCGCTCTCTACAGTACGTCCTGTCCCCGATTTTGCACTGTTGGCGAGGATGATGAGCGGCGTTTCTCTTTACCCACAAAGAAGATCTCTTCCGCCCTCTCCATCCTACAACTTTCTTGCCCGTCAAAGAAATCTCAGAGTACAACTACTTCCGATCGATCAACACCTGAATCCTTCACACTGTCCTCATCATTCACCTTACCGCTCCCGCATCTCCCACTCGCCCTGTGTTCCTATCCTCGCCGACGTCGTCTAGTACCTCCTGACAGTCTCCGCTTCTCCTAGAGGTCCTCTCGCAGTGAACTCATGTGTCTACGGACTCTGCACTCGAGTACCGCGTACTCGTGAATCCTACCCCACTTGTCGAGCGCGCAGCAAGCGGCGTGAAGGGCCTCCGTCCACCCTTGTTGGCGGGCTGTTCAATACCGACACCGAAGACGAAAACGAAAACCAGGAAGCAGACGAGAGTGGCGTCGACGATGACCATGAGGGCGGCACAGAACGCCTAGAGACCGCCGCCTGCACTGCGGCCCAGTCGGGCACGAAGAAACGCAAGTCGCGCCGAAAGGACCCGATGACGCCACTTCGTTTGTGGTTGCCTGCGCGTATGATACGCGCTGCAGCGCCTGCGCTTGCGGAGGCGTACGAAGAGAAGATGAGGCGCGTGAGGAGAAGAAGGCGAAGTGCGGGATGAGAGGTGAGCGTGGGGTGCGTGCGGCGACGGGGGTCAGGGCGACGAAAATGAAAAAGAAGATCAAGGGGGCGGAGGTTGCGGAAGATGATGACGACGAGGACGAGTCTGTTCCTGCGCCGTCCACCACCAGGAGAGTCGCAGGAACGAAAACAAAGACCAAGGCTGTTGGAGGGAGGAGGAGGAAGTCAAAGCAGGGGTCGGAAGCCCAAGACGAGGCGTACGAGTGTTTCGATTTGAGTGGTGGCGAGAGTCCATGTTCCCCTGACGAGGAGAACGTCAAGGGTAAAAGAAAGGGAAAGACGGGACAAACTGGCGCTACAAAACCGACAACAAAAAGAAAACAAACAAAACAAACAAAGGGCAGCGAGAAGATCAGTGTGACGAATACGAAAGCAACCACCACCAGTACGATGAAAGGGATTTACAACTCGACGAAACCATCAACTGCGAGACAAATAAAGTCGAAGCCGTCTACTTCTTGCGCCTCTGCGGCCAAGAGGCCGGCACTGGACCCCCCCGCTTCAAAGCGCACACATGCAGCGGAAGAGGAGGCCCTCCCACCCTTGCTACCACGATCGCCACGCCCGCTTGGCCTTCTTCGTACCAAGTCCAAGTTATCTAATCCAAGATACGAAGAAGAGGAATCGTCCTCGAGTTCGTCAAATCCTGGTCCATCAGGGACAACTGGGTTCAACTCGTCGTCTGGCACGACCGGCGCCTCCAGCGAAGAAGGCTTTGTGTTTTGAACTATCAGACACAGATTCAGACATTGTGGTGAGCGACTTTCGAGGACCATTGATCGACGCGACTGTGGCGATTACTGCGCACGACGAGGTAGGTGATTTCACTCTTGGCATCTTGATCGAAATGACATCGGTCAGGCCCTAATGACCCACGGACAGATCGTGAGCGTCGGGTGCTGGACAAGTCTGGTCGGTATTCGAGTCTCGGAAAGGCCCGCGAAGAATCGTGGAGGGTGTGATCGACCTGGTAGCGAGAGAAAACGAGAAAAGAACAAGGGATATTCCCTCGACGTTGATGCCTACGGCTTTGCCTCCATGTGAACTCTTTCTTTTTGCTCCTCTCGGTACAGGTCCTACACGATCATCGAAACTGGCCCATATCTGACTTCCTCCTTCTGACTTAGAGAGCGAAGAAGAGAAAGGAAGCGAAGGAGATGAGTTACCGACGTTTCATCGTGGTGGTCCCCCAAGTCGAGAACGAAGAAGACCAAAGTCATGGTTGGACGACCTGTACCATTTCCAGTGCGCAACGTGTGTCCGAGTCCCCCGTATCTCTGTGCGCTTCGGGATTCGGAGAACGACGCGGCAGCAGGCACGACGACGAACATAACGCGGTCGAGATCGTGGACGAGTTCACGACACCGCGTGGACCATCCCCACCTCGATCTCCAACGCCGATCCCAAGTTCTCCTGTCAAACCCTTGCTTGTTCAAGCCTCCGCAGAACCAGCCACGTTCGTGAAATCAAAGCAATTGCAAAGCGAGTCCCACACAATTCCGTTCACCAACTGACGCGAAACCGCACGGAAATACGAAGCAACGCTGTCGCATCGGTGAATCAGGATGCGCACACAACCGAGAACGAGGGAGATAGACAGTGCAAGTCACCGCGGAGATCGGCCGTGCATTCGTCACCGCGGCGTGTACCCCATGTGCATCATCGTGCGGCGTCTCCGACTTCGATAAAGACGTCTCGCTCTATTTCTCTCGCAAACCACGCCTTGTGGACTGTCTATGCTAGAAAAAGGTTGTAGGGCATCAAACGGTCGCCAGCCATAGCGAAACGGTTCTGGATCTACACATAGTGCGCATGGGGTCGACCTAACGATGCATGCTTCTACAATCTCCATCTCGAGTAAATCTCGAGTGATTCCGAGGATGGAGACGTCGCAGGACTCATTGTGGACGGTGACCGAGGGGTTAGAGAGGCAGACGAGGAGAATCTGGACGTGGACGTGGACGTGGACGTGGACGGACGGGCGGGGTCTGCGCCGCCCTCACCTGCTCGCACTGCCTCTCATCGTATGTATGGCTGACCTTGTTCCCGTCGCTTGCCGATCCCGATCCTGTGCGTACGTCGAAATTCAAGCCTGTAGCGCTCTAAGGCAGACGTATGGACGTCGTCGGTTCGAGTTTCTGGCTCATCTGCGAAAACTAGGTCTAATCTCGAGGCTAGGAAGAACGCTGGAGACGCTGTCACCGCACCCCACGCAGTACGCCGTGCGCCTCTGCTCGTCGCACGCTCTACAGACTGGGACGTCATCGACTTCACTTCCGACTGAATTCCGAGGATGGAGTACAACATAAAAATCGGTGTACACTACTACTACGAAGAAAAATTGCTGAGATTACTGGAACATGAGAGTGGCAATCCGATGAGTCCAATCACAAAGGGGGCACGTCACATACCTGGAAATTAAGTGTGGTATAGATGATATAAATACACCGGTATATTTGCCACTTACGATCACCATACCCCTTCTGTCTGATGGCGACACGAATGTGGCCTATTCCATTGTCGGCGTCGACCATCTTCTTCTCCGCATACTCTGCCCGGCGTTGGTATAGCTTAACGAGTACGCGGTGTTCTTCTAACTTGGATTCGACGAGGAGCTTTTTGGCTCGTCGTACTTTTTTTTTGGCACGTGCTGCTTGAAGTTGTAAATAGGCGTAGTCGAAGTCAAATTCGGATTCGGAACCTGAGTACTGAACATCCCGGACATGAGAGGTTGTTGATCATTAATAAATCGGCTGAAAATACCTGAGATTGGGTTGGAGACTGGCACCTGGAAGATATTGATGTAGAAGGTGAGCCAGAACGATTAGAGCCCGATGCCGACGGAGTATGACAGGACTTCTGAGGCATAAGTCGGCGATGCGGCAATGGTGGACAGGAGTACGATATGACATTGTGGTACTTACTGCACTGATGTCGGCTGAGTCACGTGACGTTGCATCTATTTGGCTTCACCTCGCTTGTAGCCAACTTGAAAAAGCCGCAACTTCTACCACCTACCTTCCTTGTCTCTGCATCTACTACTTCTCTCCGTGTCTACCGACACTGTTTCCGGATGGCTACGTCGAAGGGCCAGAAGAGGAAGCGCTCCGCGTCGAAAGATTCCAATGATGGAGAACCTCGGCGTAGCCACCGCACGAACATAGGCAAGAACGGGCGCACGGAACAGCTAGAGAAAGTCGGTGTCGTGCTCGAGAAGAAGACAATCCGGAAGCTCCAAGCGGTCGTGTCCGACGACGCTGTACCGGTCAATCCCATGGCACCGGTGGCGATATCAAGCAGAGGAAAGACGAAAAGAACACAGGCTCCCGACGAGGTAAATCTATCCATTTTTTGTGTCTATTTACTAGATTTTCCTGTAATCTACAGGATGGCGCAAGCGAGAGGGACATCAGTGCGCCAATTCCGACATTCCGCGTCGCAGGAGAAGGGGAACGTTTTGGATTCCGTGATGTTCGTGACCAGCGCAAATCATCTCCACACTATGGCGGTGGCGGGGAAGAGGAAGGATCTGACGAATATGGAGGAGCCGACGATGACCAGGCAGGGGTGGATGGTGATCCCGATGCAGATGAAGATGGTAACGATCGCAATGGCGATTTACCTCGTCATTCGGAGCGTGCTGAGGGTACTGACCGTCATGACGATGATCATTCGGAGCGCCTTTATTTCCCTCGTAGTTCACCTCCAGCAGCAGGTGACAACAGGAAGAAAGGTATGTGCTCATCGTCGTGATCCTTGTCATACTGATTTCGGACAGGTGGGAAGACGAGATCGCGATCCAACGTCGACTCGGATGTTTCTGAACGAGACGATTACCCGGACGAGTCTCACACTCGGCGAGTTGATTGTACGCGGCCGGGGGAACTCTCTACAGGTTCACGCTTACTAAGTAGATTCAGGCAGAGATGGCGTTCGCGATGCCAGGAAGCCCAGGTCCCCTCGTGATCAAGAACGTGATGACCCTCACAGAGTCGATGACGTCCACCGTGTTCGCAAGGACATAACCAAACGTAAGTACCCGTGAACCCGAGGTCAAAAGTAACGACCATGTTCACCTTTATAAAGGCAAATCCAAGGTGGTGCATCCGTCTCGCACGACCGAAAGCCGCGGAGTCAGGAACTCTCGCACAGGTGAATTAGATAACGTCCCCCAAGATGTACTCCAGCGTCATCAATCGAAGAACGGACATCCACGACCACCTTCCATTCGTGAGCAGCGGGTTCGGTCCAATTCCCCGCACTCCCGGCGTGCGTCCTCACCGAGTGAGGATGTCATCAAGACGTTGGTCGGCAACCGATTAGTTTTGTCAGATGATCCCAATTGCCTCAGCTTTTACCCTCCTCTCACAAAGGCTTTTCTTCGTCGTTGCAAGCTATTGGTGCGTGCTCACTATGCGACTCGAAACCCGTTTATTACTCTCGAAAGTACGACCCAAGGTGTTGGACTGGAAATTCTTGCCGAAGTCCATATCGAGTACCGCCAGAGGAATATTGCTCTCGAAGATAATCAATATCCAGAGTTTAGGCATTCAATGGCTCGTCTGGTGAGTCCATCTTTGACGTGTAGCCGGACTTATCCCCTACTTTGCAGTACAGCTTTACAACGAGAACGGGAACTTCCGCAGTGAATTGAAGGCAGCTGCCATAGCTGCGGTGCGTCAGCATTACAAGGAGCTCCAGATCCCCGAAGGCTCGAGGTGGAATGCTAAGCAGGGCATTGAATACATTAAACGGTCTGCTTCGCGACTGCTGCAGGACGGTCACTGGTTGCGAGGACCGCCGGATACGAATGTGAGTGGATCGTCGATGATAATAAGTTGTGCTGATAATCGACAGGGCAAATCTCGAAACTTCTCGCATGATGCTATCAAGCACGCGTGCATGTCTTTTTATTACAAGTCGTCGAGCCGTACGTCGTTGAGGAATTGCAGGGAGTTCTCCACTGCGGTTCCTCCCTCTGCTGTTGCTTTGGTCGCTGCTGCGGTGGATTCTTACGTTCTGTGTCTGTTTTCTGTAACTAATGATTCTATTAGATTAAACTAGTACTCGTTGCCTATCAAGACCACGGCCAACCAAAGGTTCCTACAATCAATGAGGATTCTTGCGGTCGGGCTCTCCACAGCGCAAACAAGGGTGTGAAACAGGTCCTCGCGCATGCCGAACATGCCGCCTATTTCAAGCGCATGCTCCAAGACTGGGTACAGCAGCAGGGGTACGTTGTCTGGTATTGTTCAATTGATTATTATCTGATATTATGCTCAGAGTTGGCCAGTCATTTGATTACTCCGGTGAAAGTGATTCGGAGTTTGGACTTGTTTTTGATTGATTCCTCTTCTATTTGTTACTGCTGCATAGTAGTATCATGTCTCTTCTGTAGTGATGTTCTGTCTCGTAAATGATCATTAATATGTTTCTGATACATTGGTGATTTGAGTTTGGTTATCTAGTCCTGGCCCAATGACATCTAGCCTCGGACAATGGTTACCTAGTCCTGGACTAATGATTGCCCAGTCTTCCATTAATGATCATCTAGCCTCGGACCAATGGTTACCTAGTCCTGGACCAATGATCACCCAGTCTTGCATTCATGATCACCTAACCTTGGACCAATGGTCACCTAGTTCTGGATTAATGATCACCTAGTCTTGATATAGATGAAGTGTGAAACTGTCTCAGAACCAATGCAGAATAGTGATGGTATTTGGTAGACCATATACAGACTGTTTTGCAGATTTGGCCTAAACAATTCAACTCTAATACAGAGTTGGCATGAAGCTATATATAATTGTGATAGCATTCATTAGACTACACACAGATTCTGCACAGGCCACATACAGGCCACATACAGGCCACATACAGGCCACATACAGGCCACATACAGGCCATGTACAGGCCACGTACAGTACTGTATACTCCTGTACATTTGTCTCTAGCAAGGGACATATCTGTGGAGGCTGTAGAGGCTGGAATGCCTGGACAGGCCTAGGTAGGCCTGTCCAATTGACCTGAAGTTTGCTGATGTGGCATGGAAAATGTTTACATTGCTGGGGTCATTCCTGGACCAAAGGAACCATCTGGCAGTAATATAAATCACATTCTTCGCCCTCTCATCAACGACCTCCTCCAAGCGTGGTCGCCCGGTATTCACCTTGACCAAACTGCTGCGCACATCTTTGGATGTTCGGTACTTTGCGCAGTCATCCCGCTCATATGTGACTTGCTTGCAGCTCGCAAGGCTGCTGGCTTCAGTGGCCTTGGTTCGCATCCAGGGAAGTTTTGTTCTCTCTGTCTGCAAGACCATTCCCAAATCAGCAACGCAGACATTTCTTCATGGCCGCGACGTACATGGGAGGAACACTTAGCTATCGCAAAAATGTGGAGAGACGCGTCGACAGAGACAATTCAAGGTCATATTTACAAGACATATGGGATCCGATGGTCTGAATTTCTCAGATTGCCCTACTGGAACCCCATTCGATTCACCATCATCGACGCCATGCACAATTTTTTTATCGGTGATCTCCAGCACCATTGTAGGAATGTTTTTGGAATCAACTCTCAGGCTGGTTCTAAGACTACACCCAACACGGATTCTCGTATTCAACCCCATACCCCTGCCGAACAACAACAGGAATTTGCTCGAGGCATTGAAGCAATCAAAACCGGTTCCTTAAGTCACCTTACACGTCTAAGAAGAGGCTACATTGTTTCGCTTGCACGGGCTAACAATGTTACACTCAATACAACCGTCGATACAAACCCGCTCAAACGACTGTCGAAGAAGGACAATGCGGCCAGCAAGAGCCAATATGCTCATGCTCTCATCGAGTGGGTGTGTACTCTTCCTTTGTATCGGTCCTTTTCACCCTGCTCATATTCTTCTAGTACAAAAACAATCCTGCTGTAGAGATACATTGCCCACAACCATTCCCACGACCCGTAGTTGATCACGCTGAAGCAAATGAAAGTGCTCCGGTCGAAATAATATTGGACCACACTGTTCTGTCGGAGGTCTGGAACGATATGGCGAGGACGACCTTGCCCACTTGGATTACACGAGCACCTCGCAACTTCGGGAATGCGAGCCATGGGAAGCTAAAGGCAGATCAGTGGCGAACTGTATGCTTGGTCAATCTGGTTATCACACTTTGCAGAATCTGGGGAACAGCAGATGCAAATGACCGAAACAATGCTTTACTTCAAAATTTCATATCTCTCGTGATCTCTGTTCGATGGGCGACCATGCGGTCAACATCTAGCTATCACGCAGCAATTGTTCAGAAATATCTCGCCTACTACGTCACTTCCACAAATATCATTTTTGGCCCACGAGCTCTCGTTTACAACAACCATGCATCACTCCACATCCCAGAGTGCTTGGAGGCATTTGGACCAGCTCGTGGATGGTGGGCCTTTCCGTTCGAACGATATAACGGTGTACTGCAGCGATTCAGTACAAACTCTAAAATCGGTATTTGTTCTGCTTACTGCTGTATTATAAAGCCTGTATTGATTCTGACGAACTTGCAGGCGAAATGGAATGCACGATTTTGAAGGCATTCTGTCGCGCAAACAACATGAGGGCGTTATTGGGGCATGACCTTCTACCTGAACCGTTGTCGAGCATGAGGCCCATATTTGAGAAGTTTTTTGGGTCGGGTCTCTCTAGTACGCTGTTCGGAGATATGATAGCGCCCAACATCCCCGAAAGCGATGGAGATGTCGACGCCGATGAAGTGCCTGAGATTTCGGAAACACCATCTCTCCCCTTGGACGAACCAGGCGAAGTCCTTACCAAGGAGCTTTATGACACCTTGCTCGCGGTTCTCAACCAAGGAGACTCTCCTCCACGATATGCATCTTACCTCGAAGAAAACCCGCCACTTCCCATGATCGTAATTGAACCGCGCGTCTGGGAGATCACATCGATCAAAATCAAGGGGGCTACGTTTTCCAGCCATTTCAAACATCAAGGAAATAGCTATGTCTTGTTCAGAAGTAACAACCAGGTCAAGGCAGCCGGTCAAATTCAGAAGATCTTTGCTCATCGACGCCGTGGATCACAAGGTGTTACCATCATGGACTATTTTTTAATACTCCGGCAGTTCGAAGAACTCGATCTTGAGAGAGCCCGGTATGACCCTTACCGACGTTTCCCCCTCCTGTCTGCATGGGTCTGCCAAGATCAATTTCGCCCGGATGAGCACGTTATAAGAAAGCAAGACATTGTCAGCCATTTCGCGACTTGTGCTTTCAACATTCCGGCTCTCCCAGGTGCATACCGAGTGGTTCTTTCTCTAGACAGGGTACGATGGTTTACCTACTACAGTTCGGGCGTAAACTAATTCATAAGGTAGGATGAATCACTCAGACTCGAAGACCCCTACAAAGCAGGCGCAAAATAGGTCCAGTCATATGCAGGCACGATTACACGATTACGGGCTAAAAGAACAACTCTACTCAGAGAATAAGTAACGGTGGGAGTACAAAAACTAGTGTACAATGTAACATGCAATGAGGTTCATTGCAAACATTTTATGGAAATGTCAGTAGTCGTGGCATACTAGCTATTGTATAATTGTAGCATTTCTAAACCGTAACCCCCGTTATACTAAAGCCATTCAGAAAGGGACCGTGACATCGCCATCATAGAAAACATCCGCCCAGATATCTACCCCGTTAGCCAGTGTAACCGTGGAAGTCGCTTCTTCTGGAGGGCCGAACCAATAAAACGTGTTCTGAATCAAATCCTTGAATGCAAATGCGTCCAATGGCTTCGTCCGCACGCTAGTGCGACACAGGGGGCAATCATACAATGGGATGATTACATGTTGGTCCCGAAAGATCTCTATAATGTCAGATACGGTAAATGGTGGCGGGTGACGCAAACGATCAGGAATCTCGCGGTATTTGATCTGCCTCGCAAGGCTAGCCTGGAACCAAGTTCTGAGACAACCATGGCAAAATACGTGCCCGCACGCAGTCAAGCTGGCAGTTTGAAAGTTAATTCAAAGTATGACAGTTGGATTCAATCGCAAGCACTTACATGAATGGGCGGTCCATGGTGAGACTGCACACCGGACACTGGGCAGCGGCATCTCTTGCCACTTTGAACTGTCAAAGGAATCAAAAATAAGCTGTAGAAAGTGTGCAATTGCTTACTTTGTCGATGGTAAAGCACAATGATTCCAATTCAGTCTCGGCTTTCAACTTCGATTGTTCGACATTGAGTTTTTCGTGCTGCAGCTTAGTAACCTCCTGGATGGACCATCAGTAATCGAAACATTAGTTCGGTGAGTCGCTACCTTTCGAGCAGTCTTCAGTTCTTTCTCAACGAACTTGTTGATTTGAAGGACAGCCTGATGAAAGGTTCAGTACATTGAGTACGGGAGGAGAGGTTAGGGTGTATCATGGAATCATGATGGACTCACCCGGTAAACGCTGTCATCAATGCTACAACTTTCCGCTGATTCAAGTCGACTGTGACGATGGTTGTGGCAGCGAGTGAGCTGCCCGTCACGGTGAGTGGCAGAACTGCGAGCAGCAGATGATTTGCAACTGCGATAAGGGATGATGCGAAGAGGAGCCATTGAAAACAAACGGTGAGGATGGGAACGATTCAAGCAGGAGGGAGATGAAGAAATGGGCTGCATGCCAGCCTGGTATTTATCTTTTTCGACGACAAAGGATCCCAATGCACAGGGGCTGATTTCTACCATTTAGATCCATTGGCACGCGCACCCCTTTGAATTGTCACACCGATTCACCTCGTTTGATGTGGATCCAAAAAGAAAATAGCCGCGGATATCAATCTAGGAGATTAGTATCGCCTCATTATTTGGTTCGCGTCATCTCTCGTCTTTGTCTCAAAATATCTCCGTTTCCGCGGACTCGGAGGTAGTATGGACTGATTTTCTTTCAAGACCTGGGTTGCCGACAGGTGAGTATTGAACTTCACCCATTAGATTCACCCATAATTTGCTCGCAGGGTGGCTCAGGTGGCATGCGGGATTCTAACGAACTTCGTGACTCAACCTCGCAAGGTGCTGGCAGTGAGATGCAGAAGCGACCTCCAGGGGACGACTGGGAGCCAGGACGGAGTCACCACTCCAAGTCCACTCGGATTGGGTACACCACAGTTGCCCCTCAACGGATCATAGGCT